>VXBA01003202.1:1358934-1402451 GCA_013399895.1 Serilophus lunatus
GGTACGGCAGGCGGGGTCCCAGCGCTCGACCCAGCCCCGGCGCGCTCGGGATCGGGGCACCGAGAAGTGGCGGAGCGACCCGACAAACACCCAGACACGGGGCCGGGACTGTCCCTGCCCCTGTCCCTGTCCCTGCCCCGGGAACGCCGAGCCACAAGCACAGCCCTGGGCTCGTCCTGCGAGTCCCACCGGACAGCGAAAGGACGGCGCAGTTTGTCAGGCAGCGGCAGAGAGGGAGTTCCACCTGGTTCCAGTCCTCGGCATTGTCACCGGGCACTGTCAGAATTGGGAAGTCGGCAATGAAGAAACGCTTCTGGCGATAAACTCCAACCAGCATCCCTGTCACAGCCCGCACCGCCTCGCTGGGCTTCCGAGCACAGTTTGTTGAGAAGGTGGTTGTGCTGGTGGTGATTTGGGTTTTTTTCACAGTACTGAAGGTCTCTGTTACTTATTAATAAAAAATAATTGCCCAGAGAAGCTGTGGCTGCCCCATCCCTGGAGGTGCCCAAGGCCAGGTTGGGGCAGCCTGGGATAATGGGAGGTGTCCCTGGAACTGGATGAGCTCTAAGGTCCCTCCCAGCCCAAACCGTCCTGTGAATTCAGAAGACAAACATTGTAGCAAACATCCAGCAGTAACTCTGAAGTTGAAACTTTTGGGTTTGCACATTTGAGCCAACAGCTGTCCAGCTGCAGAACCATTTCATGCACAGCCAGGAACAGAAGGCAGTGCCTGCTGCCTCAGAGGGACGGCACAGCTCACCTTTACCCCGGGGGTTGTACCAGCCCCCCTTACAGGCAGCTACAACACAATTCCACGCTGACCCGGGCCATTTATGCAATCCCGTACACACATCAGCTGCAGTAAAATACAGCAACAGTTCAGAGCTTTGGTTTCTTTTACAGAAAATTTTAGTTAAGTCTTGCCCACACTTTGGTATTTAGAATCAGACTTTTCTTTTATGCCAACATATGTTTGGCACAGAAGATGTGGAGCATCAGAGAGGCAGTTATGACTCCTTGAGTCTCAGCTTGTTTCTATCCCTTGGCTCTGCTGGCTGCAGAAATGTTGTGCCTGCTTTGGTAACAATTGGTTCAGGATCCCGATTCCCCCTGGAATGTCACCTCCCCACGCCCACAGGGAGACCAAACCAGCAGGCTGGGAGAGCAGCCAGGTGAATTCCCACCAGGCCAGCAGCACTTTTCACCACCCTTGTGGTTGCTCACTTTTCATTGTTGCCACTTCAGTGTTTTCCGTTACGTGAATCACAGCTTTGTTAATTTGTATTAATTCCTTAATAACACCCAGTGCTGAATTCACCAAGCTGATAGAATAGCACAGAGAACACAGCCATTGCCATGGAGTTTTGCAACCTACACTGAAATTCCTGTTGGAGGGTCCCACCAGCACGAAGCTGCTCTGTGCCACGGCACTCAAGCCCAGCAGAGGGTCTGTTGGCTTTGGTGTGACCAGCACTGCAGAGCGAACACCACATCCCACTGTCAGAGGCTCCACTCATGTCAAGAGGAGGCCTGAGAGCTTTCTGCCCGTGTTTTCCTCAACTGGCGCAGACTGAGTCCCTTTCTTTGTGACCACCACACAATGCCACAGGGACAGGTCCTGTGGGGAGCAACTCAGAATTCCCCAGTGCAGTTCTGCGAGTCTGGGTTCCCCAGGAATCCACACAACCTGGTCCTGAGCTTGGAGCTGCACAGCACAAACATCCTATTCCACACAGGTTTTTTCCTGCCAGTTGAGTACAAGCAAAAGGCCCTTTTTCTCTCTCTGCCTTGCATCTACTTTAACTATTCAGGGCAAAACCAAATTACTGACCAAAATTTAATCCTCCCCTCGAATTTCTGCAATTGCCACTAACAACAATCAGGGTCTCAAAGCACTCCTTGCACTTTGTGCCAAGTATCCCAAAGTTATCCGCTCCACATGGGACGATGCAGCAGCACCTGACTGCAACACACCTTATCTGCATCACCTAACCTCCAAACAATGAGTTTAATAGAGATGTGTAAGTACATGTGAGCTCTAACCCCTTAGTACTGTTTTATTGGACAAAATTTCCTTTAAATGACTCCATAGTTTTAGACATTTTCATTTCTCCTTGAAGCTCCTGCTGCAGCAACACAAGGGTGTTCCTTGAGAGGCTGCTTGTGTTGGGGTTGGCAAACTGTCATACAGCCACGATTTCTGTCTTGGGTTTTCTGATGACAAATCTGTGCCCTGTACCTGGGGGCTACAAAGGGGTGAAGCTGCTTCTCAAGATGCATTTCCACAGATCCAAAGCAGGGAACATTATTAGAGGAACATGATGAATAATCAAGCAGATTAAGTGACCCTAATTGCTTACTTTGACACAAGCAGCATTAAACAGCTTTTACAAGCCATTAGGAGCTATCCATAATCTTTTTATTACAGCAAGTGTCACACGCTCTCAATGAGACTTGATTTCTGTTGAACAAAATCCTACAAAGTTAATGGGCACAGCCACTTCTCAGGGACATCCATGTGTGATGGAACAAAGCAAATACCCTTCAAATACCAGACCCTGCACAACCAAATGAAGAAAGATTTCCCATATTAATATCCCTGCACCTCACAAGCACATTTATTTCCATTGCTTGGGTGAGAAGCCCCTTATAAGCAGTAAAAAACAGCCTCAAACCCACTGGCACATGCAGCCACATTTGTCAGTAATCCCAATAACCATCCAGGAGCTCCTCACATGCTTAAATTTAATGACCCGTGTGAGACTCAGCAGGACTCGTGCTGTGATTTGGTCATTTTCTCACAAGTGCATTTTGGTCAAGGGGAAAGTGTTAAAAAAGCACTGTGCAATTACTGCAAAAATACTGAAATGGTTGGGATGCTGGGGAGATTCCCAGCAACCCAGCCAGTTCCTGAAGTGACTCTAACAGAGGAAAATAAAGAGCTATGCAGCAAATGCTGTTTTTTAGTAGCACTTTCCCCATTATGAATGACTTCCAGATCTCTGTAAGTAATAAAGCTGCAAAGTGTGATACTCTTAAAAAGCATCCAGAAGAACACACTTTGCTGTGGGAGGAGCAGGGAGGAGAGAGAACACAGCTCCCTGACCTGCCACTTGCTGGTGCGTCACTGACCTTGGAGGGAAGGGGAAGGAGCACTGTACAAGCCCAAACCCCCCAGTGGCTCACTGGACCACCAGCTCCTTGGAGAAACGCTTCATTATCCTGTGCATTCTGACCACAACCTGCCTGGTCCCTAACATGACCCAAAGAACAAGTCAGCACTTCTTACAAATGCAAGGCAGAAAAGCTTCTGGCTCAGCAATCAATCACTGACAGAGAGGAATTGCTTTCCTGCAGGTGGAGAACCCATCCAAAAGCCAGGAAAAAATCGGGCTAATTAATTCTTATCTGCAAAGAGCCATTACAGAAATGGCCCAAAGTGCTTGGGGAGGGCAGCAGTTGACTCACTCCAGCTGGAACAGAGGAACTCAGCGAGTACCAAAGGATAAAGCCACAGCCTCAAAGCCTCTGAGTGTTGTGAGCAACAACAGAGAGCAAAAAATTCAGTGCACACCTTGGACAGAGAGCATCCCATCCACCCTCCTAGGTGATCCCTTACAAAGGAACTCTCCACCCCAACACCACAAAGGGATTTTTAGAAGTGCCACTCCATTAACTGGTAATGTGAACCCCCCCTTGCTCTCCAATCCTGCCTTGAATGATGTATGACCTTTGCCAAAGAAATGATTGATTAATCTTCAGGCTTCTATTTCATGTTTGAAATTTTGACACCACACAGAAAAATGGACCTGATGATTCAAAAGCATGAGTTTGGTTTCTAACCAAACATTTCTAACCAAGAGTTCCACCACAATGAAGTCCTGAAGCACAATCAGACCAAACCTGATCAGTGGCAACACTCTCTGTATTTCATGTCTATCATTAGTTACTGCTGGGAGTTATGACCCACAATTCTACTCTAAAATTTTTCTTCAAGTTCATTTGCCTTTTTTTTTTCCATAGAATGTTCATCCTCTCTCTTTGCTGGAATAAAATGTAAACACTTAGTTCTACCTGGCAAAACACACCTGAGGGCAAATTGACCTTTCCCTTTTTGCTGTCAGAATAGGTCAGTCCTGCAACAGCACCACCTTTGAGCTCCTTATTTAAGAGCTCAGATTGTACAGAATATTTTCTATACATACCCACCATATGTATTTGAATAAAGAGATGAAATTTTCCACCAAAACTAAGAATGCCTGGCACTTCTCTTTCAGAGGAACAGCCTCACTAGAACACACCCAGTCTATTCACCACAACAGAACTTCTACTTGTCCTTAATCCCAAGATGATTTTTGTTCAGCCTCCTTTTAGCACCCTTACATCTCATACCTTTATGATATGGTGCCACAAACAAACCAAACCATGCAGAAATTACAAACAAAAGCAGCAGCTCGAGCTGCCAAGGTGCAGCTTCTGACAGAGAGGTTTCAGGCACCTGAAGGAGGTGATTCCAGCAGTGCCAGGACACGTGGCAGCTCAGGGGCTACAAAAACAGGAACAGAAGCTGTAGTTTGGTTGGCAGAAAGAGGCAGGTGAGAGGGAGTGGAGAGTGGAAGACAGGGCAGGTCCATGAGTAAATGATTTCCATTAATCAAAACCAGACAGGAATTATAGAAATGAAAAGAAGCTCCATGAAACACATAAGCAAAAAGGCAAATCAAAACCAAGTGTAAACTAATAAGCATCAATAAGAAAAAAGGGCTTTAATTCTTTTCACAACAGAGTGTTCTAATTGAGATTTGCCATTTCAAGAGGAGGGGAATGAAGGGTTTATCAAAATCAGCTTGTTTCTTGTAAAATCAATGCCATTCACTCAGCCAACAGAAAGCCAAAAAAGAAAGGAGCAGTGAAAAATAGAGACATATTTTCCTTTATGTCTGTCTCTGAAATATTTCTTACTCTGTCCAACAGGGTAACTATAGAACTAAGCAAACTTCAACCAGAGTTACTGAGATGTTGAGGTATGAAAAACTATGACACAAAGGTTAAGAAATTGCAATTGTTTTCAGTAGAGACAAATGTGAGCAAAAAAAATGAAACAAGGCAAAAGCACAGTTAGATGTGTAAGATTCCTGTAAGAGCTGGCTGAATTCAAAGCACAAAGAAAGATCCTATAAGGAATATGATGACAGCAGCACTATTTTTCACAGCCATGTAAAGTATTTAGCATTAGTATTCTTTATTGTGTAGCCAAAGCATGAACAACTTAAAATAGGAAATTTTCCATCCCTTTTCCAAGTCCTACAGCACAAGGACCAACCTCTGTTCTCTGTTTATGCACCAGTCTTGTCCACAATTGCCCACCGACATAAGATGGAGCTGCTTGAGAATCTGCTTTTCTCCCAAACTGGGTGACGAGACTAAAACCAAGACTCCATAAATGATCTGAACAACAACAAAAATTACTTCAACATGATTTAGAAATAAAAAATGCAAACAAATGCTGTGCTGGACAGATTCTGTTTTGAGTCTTGCGTAAATGGGAAAACTACAAACACTTCTGTCAGGACATACAGGAGTCTCTTCAAGACTCATCCTCATCTTAACATGTCTCACAAATAAAGAGAACAGCACAGACTGGTCTGAGATTACCTTTAAAAAAAAATGTTGCCCTTTTTTTTGACACAGAGAGGAAAGAAAAAAAATCAATGAAAAACAATTTATATCTACTGCAAATAGAAGAGAATATTGAGGCAGAAAGATGTCACTTCTGCACATTCACGTGGGGGATGTGTAAGAAGAACTGCAAAGGTCAGTCCCTGAGGGGAAAACAGAGCCACACAGGAGGAGAACAGCTCCCTCCTGCAGATAGTTGGAATATCAACACACAGGCACTGAAACATCTTGATGAGTAGCAGAAAAATGAAGCTGAGTCTCAGCAGTCAAAGGCCACCACGGGGTGGGTGAGGCAAGAGGCAGCAGAGTCTGTGACCAGAAGCCACTGATGCTCAGAGACAGTAATTACTGACAGATGTCCAAAGACAGAGGGATAAATCTCTCTGCTGAGGACTCAGGTTCCTCAAAGTTCATCTCCTCTACCTCAATTTATTTTGCTAATTGAATTAGCCTGTGGTTAATTTGAGAGGATACTCTATTTTCATTTCAGCCTCAGAAAAGGAAGGATGGAACAGACTGCTTTCCAACAGCAAATAACCAGCCCTGTGAGGAGGACCGGAAGGTTCCCTCCACTGCAGCCCCTCTGTGGGGCAGCACTGCTGCTGTGCCCACTGCCCTGGGTAGCCTGGNAAGAAAAAATTTTCCCAGCAAAAGTCATGGAAAGCTAACCTGAACAGAAGTATTTATATACATGTAACATATATAGATGCACATACAATAATAATTTTTTTTCCTTTTCTGAGGATGGACTACAGCATTAGAGAACAAACTGTAACATGCATCAGCTACACAGGAGAGCACATTCCACAGCACCAGCCACGGGGCCTCTTTGACTTCCCATAAGTTCTGTATTTTACCACTGACAACACAAGATGCTAATACAGCAACCATAAAACCTAAATATTATGAAAAAAAATCCAGCCCTTTTTCTAACAGAATGCTCAGATATAAACAAAACTAAAACCTGTGAGTGGAAAGGAAGTATTAGAAAGGCTGCAGCTGACAAACAGGTTTGCCTTTCTCCACAGGGCACAAACCTCACGTTGAAATCAGTCGACTTTCACACATCACCATTAAGCTTTTCAACTCCAAATATTTTTGCAAACCATTTCTCCCCCTAAGAACATTAATTTTAGAACCTGTCTATAACTGGTCAGTGCTGAAGAAGTTCAGCCAACACAAACCAGCAACTCACCACTTTCATTACTGTATTGGCAGGACCCAAGGATTTGAAGGAATTTTGAACTTTCTACTGATCACTTTCAAAGAACTATTTGTATTTTCCACCAGCACATCCCTAATGACACTTTTCACTCAAATTGCCTTTATTTTCCTTCCCTCCCCAGAAAACACTTAGTAAGGAGTAATTTGCAGGAATCAAATGGATTATTGATGTGAGCACAATTCTGAGTTGTGCAGGTAACTCAATGCACTCCCTCTGTTATGATCTTATTTGCAAGTGTGGGAGCACTGATGGCCTTCCTGTCTGAGCTTTGGGCAGGGGTTTTTTGTGTGTGTTTTACTTTCTATAGCTTTGAAGAGAAATGCTGAAAAATATAAAGGCATCTTCCTTAATTTCAAAGGGGGAGCTTGGGCCCATTCTCAGGCTGGACAAGCTTGGGAGGCAGCATTATAAATTTAATTTGTGCTAGTATGACAATACCCCAGTACTGTATCTGGGAACATTCTGCCTCAGAGGCTCCCAAAGTCTCTTGCTCTAATGGCCCCTGTACAACCCAAGTGTGTTTCTGTAATGCTCCATGATTTATACATTCTCCTTTTTTGCTCTCTCCTCCATATTGATGAAAGAGAAAAGCAAATACAGGTAAGAACACACTTCCTATAATTAACACCAGTAACAGCCTTCCATTACTTTCAGATGGCATTTTCCATTCAAGGTCTTCAACTTTTTCTGAAAATCAGACACCTGTGATTCTGACCATCTTCACACAAACCTACACATGTAAATGCAGCTGAAACCCTCACTCTGTTAATCTTCTTCCTCTGCAAGACAAGAATGAAAGGCCACTATTCCCAATAAAAGAGTTGCAGTAATTCCTGAGGCAGGGTTTTAGTACACAAGAAGTTAAAAAAACCCGCCACTCACAACTGTAACTGAATAAAACAGGATTAGGATGGACCTAAGCAGGAAAGGAAAAAGAATCACTGGACATCCAAAAGAGGAATATTTTTGTATCAAATAATATTTTTTCCCTCAAATTTTAAATACAAAAATTACCCTCTTTGAGATCACCTGCTGTCACCTCACCATTAAATGCCTCAACGCTGCATTGCAGTGTGGAACTCACCTCTGCCATTTTATACAGCAAAGATCTGATATCAAAAAGTAATCAGAATTCGGAACAAGTGAATTTAAAACACCTAGTAAGTATCCTCACAAACCTTTTTTCCCCTTCCTAATATAATTTTGTGGGTTTGGAGTTTTATTTTAGGAAGGGATGAAACAGGGGGCAAATAAAGAAAAAAGGGCTTAAAAACAAAATTATGATATTCCAGGATGCTTAGTTAAATCTTTAATAACCAATTCCTAATGCTAACCAGGCTTTAAATTTGTCCCTGAAAGTAGGAATTATTTGCCTAAGATCCTGGAATAACTCAACATTATAATTTAAGTAACTGAATCAGCTTTTTCCTCAATGCTTTTATGAATGGCTACAAGGTGAAAAGGCATTTTCACATCACACACAAATATCCAGCCAACGGGTCAACCCCAAGCTTGCAGTGGTAGTGTCATTTCCTGGGCTTGCCACTGGTTCTCAGCCTCACACCACCTCCCTGGTGAGTGAGAGCAAACCACCCTCAGGAAATGACGGGGGGGATTTCTGTAGCCAGGTGAGTTCCTGTACAAGTGCTGTGCTATCAGACTGGAATGTATTCCCAAGAAAAGGGGAGGGCAGCAGCTGTGTGAGCTGGAACACGAGCCCTGGGCTCCTGTTCCACTCCCAGAGCCCCCGAGCTCCGTTCCCTGAATAGCCTGGGAATGAAGGGCTGACAGGAACACTATGCACACTCATGCAGCAGGTCCACACTTTGATTAGGAATCCTCTTCTGGCTGTGGCTTTTGGAAGCCATCCTGAAAAACATACTTTATTCCTGTATTTCCCAGATTTATTTATGATTCATCGATCTTGAAATAACGTCACACAAATCTTCATCTTATGATCAGACCTTAAAAAAAATGCTGAGTTTGGACTACTTTAGGTGTAGGTGGAGAACAGCTACATGAATTACAGGAACTTAATTTATAGCAAAGTCCACAACCTGTTATTTGTGCTCAAAACTTGCCCAAGCTCAGAGCTGAGAGCCCACACTGACACACTCAATCAGGATGTTAAAGACAAGAAACATTTGCACCCAACAGAATCATCTGCTGCAACCTGTACTTTCAGCTGCCCTTTTGGAAAAGAAAAGCCATTCGATATATTAAATACGTTGCACTCTATTATCCACAAGTAGATTTATCTAATTTGGAATTTAAACAGCACAGGAAGTATCAGAGCTGGTCTGCAGAGATTCAGTTTAAGTCATCCCAGATCAACAGCTGAGTCACAAACTAAACACTGCTGTACCACCCTCAAGGCCACGTTCAGTTTATTCAATGATGGATTTTTTAAGCTGCAATAAAATCCTACTACAATAGGATTTATTTTTTTTTTGCTACTGAAGATAACACTTTAGTGTTACCGTTTTCATTTGAAAAATAGGTCATGTCAAGAACTGATTTGAAATGATTGTTAAAGAAAGCTTACAAACACAGATAAAATTCTTCTGCTGGAATGTCTTCTAATGTCTGCACCAAGGCTGATTGTCCAAGAAGGAGGACAGGGGAGAACAAAGAAGTTTGTGAGGAGAACCACGAAGAGCAAGAATGAGACTTCACAGACACCTCAAGGATGTGGAGATCAAGAGCAGGAATACACAAACATCAGAAAAGTAGAATAGCTCATCTTGAAAAACAATTACTTCTTTAGTTAGCTGTGAAATATCTAAAAAAGCATTTTTCTAGGAAAGGATATGCAGTTTTTCACTTAATCCGATTGAAGCCAATGAACCCATGTAACTAAATTGCATAGCACAAGAACTGCAGAAGAAAGCATTGCTCTGTGATCTAAGAGAGGTGGTGAAGGTGTCAGGCTTCTCACACTTATCAGCTCTACCTGATCTCAGAAGTGTCCCATTTATCTGTTCAATCCTCAGTATGGTGAAAACACAATGCTCACTGCCAGAGCTCTGGCTCCTGTACTGGTGAGGAATCCCTCTGGAATCCTATTAATTGCTTCTGCTGAGACATGGGAAAGGAGAGGAAACAGGCTTGTCCTGACTGAGGGAACCACTCCAACCACAGAGAAGGCTCAGCTCCACCATTCCTCTCTAACCCACATTTCATTCACACCCCTCAAACTGAAACTCCACTACTCCCACCTTTGGAATTCCTCCTTTGATGCACTTTCCCTCCTGCCATGCACTGATCAGTATTTTCAGCCGTGACTCATGAGAACACACTTAAATGACCCATGGCTGAAACTCACTGGGGGTGCCTTGACTTAGAAGCCCACAAGACATGTCACTAAAAGACACAGGACATGAAAACATCTTGCAGTGCCATAACAAGTATCTCTGATTACAGTATTTCATATTATTAAATCAAATTATCATGCCTTATAAAAAGTTACATTTTAAATTTATTCCTATTTTACCACAAGATAAAACCCAAGATGATCTACTAAGCCTGAAGAATTCAGAATAAAACCAGGTTCCTGCATCCCTGTTACATTCCCAAATAACATGTCTGGGTGCAGCATTCCCCCTGACTGTATGATCAAGCCTTTCAGACAGGCATTCAGAACAAGGAAAGAGCCAAGGAATTAAACAGCTCTTTGAAATGGTAAGAAAACAGGGCATCAAGACACTGTTTTATTTGAGTAATATATTCCAGTCTCTCACCTCAGTTCTATTCCCCTCCCCAGAGGTGTCTGTGATGATCTACAAAACTCCTTATTTCACCAACAAATCTACAAGAGCTACTCTAAACAGTTTTGTAGGGTTTTTTTTACTACAAAAGTAAATCACAATACAGGCCACACCACCTTTGCCCAGCAAGACATGTGGAGTTTCCATGTGATACATTATATGAGCTAAAGCACAATCAGCTATTGTGATTTTAGGAAATAACTTTTGCAAAGCCAAAATAATGGAAGACTAAGTTAGTACTATGAAAACTGGTGCACTGTAACTTCCATTCTTTATCTAATGGTCTGAAATTTAAGGTCAACACAGAATCTGTCCTCATTTGGATGGAAGTTTCCCAGCTGACATATTTAAATACTCACATTTCAAAGGGTTTGATACATCCACTGTTCTAAGGAAATCAACTGACACAGTAAACCCACTCTACAAACGCAAAACAAAAATTCAGTGTTTTTTACTATGAATCTACACAAAAATGTTTCTCATTTTCATATTGTTTTTCTGCCCCAAGTACTCCGTATTGCCAAGAGCACAACTTTCTGTGGTGCTTAGAGTAATTGTAAGCGTACACTTTTAATGTGTCATCGGAGCAACAGCAAAATAATTCTTTTAGGTTTAGTTCTGACTTTTGAACATAGTCAAGTTCCACAGTTCCCACAGGTGCACAAACTTCACCTGGACAAGAGCAGAGCCATTGCTCTTGTCACATTCCTGGCAGAAGCGAGAATCTTGTTTCACAACCACTTCATTCACCACTCTGCAAACTTGACTGGAAAATACTAATGATAATGCTCTGCTCTGCAGAAGTCAGATATTCTAAAGCATTTGTTGATATGGCAACCCAAACATCACCCATCACATTAGAACATTACAAAAGGAAATTTAAGTCTCTACCTTTTGATTTTTTCAGCATAAAGTGCCAGTCTAAGGGGAGGTCTGGGGGAAACATGAATATAGGATGATTCAGCCCTTACTAAAGTACTACAAACCAGAATAATTATTCTGCCAGTAATTTATGTAGCAATTGCATCTCAACACATCACACACCTGCAGGATTAATCTGCTTCCACAACAGCAAATCCTTAAACAATAGACATATTTGCATGTACATTTGTAGGGGCACAAGGAGGAGGCTGAACAGGTTGAGAATGTGGTGCCCACGTGCCCTAGAAGGGCAGTTCAGGTTCTTCTGACCTTTAAGACTTCAGAGGAAAACATCACTGAAGGCTGAGTCCTGTTCCCTTCTTACTGTGGTGACTGACAATCGAAAATCTGAGAGCACTGAAAGATGGCACAGAAAACAAGTCTCACTGTTCTCTCTCTGTGAGCCCAGAGTTATTTATATGAATGAATGTTTGGTAGGCAAAGAAAAATTGGAAAGGTGCAGGCAAAGAGAGAGCACACTTTCGAGAAAGTAATTTTTTTGAAGCTATCTGTGCAAAATTTGGCAAAAGATCTGTTGTTCATAAGACACTGTTGAACTTGGATACTTCAAAAGCACGGAGATGATATTTCAGAGCAACAGTTTCTTACAGCTGGTGAAGTAGTTCGCTTAAAAAAAATGAATGTGGAGTGTAATGACCTAATTAGGGGAATTTCTCCCCAGAGAGAGGCTGTTCTAGTGTAAGCTGATGGGAAAACCCAGCTGGTTTGAATTCTGTAAGATCAAGACCTGAATGCTTGTGCAAGTAAGTGTGTGGTTGAAAAAAAAAATATGTTCAGAAGAGTGGGAGTTTCTGTCCTTCTGACAAACACACACTGAATAGTCGTACCAACCTCAGTTTCTCAGTTAAAAACTTTTCCAGGATTACTCATACCTGGTAACTACTAAACAAAGTCAGAACTGCCAACACAGTTCTCTTGAACTTCAGTTACTCAATGTGCCCCACACTTAACTGCATCTCTGTTAGAGAAAAATATAATTAAGAGGTGTCATAGATTAGCTCTTGTGGTATCAAAAGGTAAAGCAAGGGATCAAATGACTCAGTAACAAAATATATTGACATAAATTACTTGGTAGCTGATCTCCATTACTCCTTTCACCAAAACAACACAGCCCACAGTCCAGTATTTTTACCCTTGACGTTTAAGGTATCAATACCACAACCAATGAGCTGCACAAACACCTTCCAATACATGCAACATGTTACAGTTGTTCCTAAGAAAAAGCATTCCAAGCAATATGAAGCAGGATTATGCTGCAGCTGTCACCAGCATATTGTTTGTTATCTTAATCCTTTTGAGTTTTAAATAAAATCTTAGGAACATAACCTGCAGAAAGTTAGTAAGTTCTGGCTCAGTTTGAGCAGTAGTACCATGAGCATTTTGGCTTGTCCTTTCTTGTGGCCCCTCAGAGAACTATGTAGAGACTCACAGAGAAATAATCCACTCCACACACTTTATTAACATTAACATAACGCAATAGAACTTTAGGGAACTAAGTTTAATGTGTTGTTCAACACACAACATGGAATTTCATACAACTTACAGTAACTCTTTACAGTTCACAATACCCTCACAGCACAATCAAAATGGACCAAAAACTGCCCCAGTTTTGTTATGCAAGAGCTCGATTTTCTTCTTGCTGCTCACCCTGAAAAGTAACACAATGATAACAGTTACAAGTGACATTCAAACACCCAAACATGAAACACCTTTGCAATGTTTCACAAAGTCTGTCTAGGCAAGTGCACTCCCCTAACATAATCTAACTTGGAAATAATAGAAAATATGACAATTCCATTTGTGCTTTTGTATGTACAATACATATGGACAGACCAACATCTTACATTTTTATCATGTATAAACAGAGGCTTCACGATAGGGGAATACAGATCAACATTTAGCACGACAATAAGGTAACTTTTTAATTGTCTCAGACTAACCACTCAATTTGCTGTAATGGAAAGCAGCGTTCCACATTCACTTTCGAGTTACATTAGTGAAATAACCACAAACTGTGGTTTTTCAGGGGAGGGGGGGTGGCTGGTTTGGGTTTTTTTCATCATCTTTTTTTTTAATTAAAAACAGACTATGAACACTAAAGATCAAAACCAGTACAGACGGAATCTTCTCCTTCAGTTATAAATCGCTACTAGTCAAAACAAAGCATCAAAAATCGATTTGCTGGGAGAGCACACGAAGCTGTTCTACTGAGCAGGTTATTCTTATCAGGCTTCCCCTCTCCACCCCTTTTTAATTTTAAATGAAATTTAAGTTTCCCTTTCCTGCTTGCTAAGAAACTCCTCAGCTGTTCACACTGTTGTCATGGCAAGTCTTCAGCACTCACAGCTTGCTGGACTTTCCCCCAAGACTTTATTTGCTGAAAAGCTGTGCAGCAAAAATGACAAAAGGAGCTGCCACTGCCTCTTTAGGAGAGCCAGGGAATGAAGGCTCCCTCCAAAGCTGGGGCTTCCCAACCTTCACTACTGACCGACATCAGCTCATCCCACAGGTTTCAGTCTTCCTCACCAAACTGCTGTGACAGTTACAAGTATCTATTTTGTATTTCTATTCCGTTTCCTTTTTTTACTGAATCGAGGCCAGAAAAGATACAGTCCGTTATCAGATCACAGGACAGTCAATTCATAGAGAACTGAACATCTCCAGGAACCTTCCCGGCCATGGAACCCTTTCCTTTGGCTGTGCCCGGCTAAACTTGAAATCAGATTTCTGTACTTACTTCCCCTCCTGTTACTTCCACAATCATCAGAACTCAGAGCTGTACCATTCCACCTGGCAAGAATTTTGGGAGTCACTGCTACTTGACTCCCTCACTGTTTTTCCCCTCAACTTAATTCAACATCATTGGGCAAGACTTCACAAACAAAACAGAAACCACACATTAAACCACTAACAAGGCTGAGTTTAAGTGTTCTTGCTCCATTGCCTTTGATGTGTCCAGTTCCTTAGCAGTGTTTAGCCAGCCTAGAACCAGACTAGACAGTAAAAAAACCCTAGAATACAACAGCTGCTTTATGACTATTAATTCAGAATGTGCTAATAAAGCGCCTACAAGAGCCGGGTCTTTTTCTGGCAGCACAGAATGAAAAGACATCTCTGAGAAAGCCCAAAACAGTAACAACAACAGGAAAAAATGACACCCAAGTGCCTGGAAAGCAGGAAATACCTGCCTTCATTGCCTCCCTTCAATAGGAAGTGCAGTACCACACCTTCAAAAACAAGAAAAAAAAAAAGCATTAGCATAACCACTGCTCCTTTCTGAAGGAGAAACTCACTATTTTCTACTGTGATTAAGAATTTCACCCAGACTTCTAAAAACACTGAGTTAGCAATTGAGTTTAGTCTTTGAAGACCCAAATTCAGCTACCACCACAATTCTGGGCAAGTCACCTGACAACCCACAGCCAGAGAGAACATCAAAGACATCACCACTGCACCTCACTGCTCTGCTGTGAATGGAAACCAAACCCCACAGTGTTACCAGTGATGTGGTGCTCAGACACTGAAATAGAAACCATTTTCCTCACAGTGAGGTTATACAACTGTTCCTGGTAGGTAAACATTCCCTGGAATTACACAGTGTGCCCTAGGACGTGTCCCATTGTCCTCAGCTTAGTGGTAATTAAACAATTACCACTGCACACGTGCCTAATCATTTGTCCAGCATTTCATGCACTCAGTGTGATTTAGCACCTTCACTTGGATATCATGAGCCTGTTCCAAAGCCTCACTACCTTACCTTTTAGGGGAAGTTTTCCTCATACCAAACAACTTTTCACAATATTTCTCACACCTCAAAAGGCTAAAATAATCAATGAATTGAACATAAACCTTCTGTCTCACCTGTATCAAATCAGTCCCAGGAATTCCATTATTGCTGCACTCTGAGCTAAAATATTGCCAGTGAAAAATGCTGTTTTGAGGAATGTACTTGAATTTTTCAGCTTCATCAGCACTAGTGTTTGTTTTCACTTGACCAAGCTTCCAAGAATTCTTCTATGCCACAGAATTGCTTTCAGAACCCAAACTTGTCCACCTACTAAAACCAGAAGTAAGAAGAATTAGCAAAGACACAAACTACTGTGGAAGACGAGAATCAAAGATGGTACTTGACATACTTCACCACATCAGCGAGGGCTTGGACACACCATGAAATGCCAGTGCAGTGTCCTATGGCCTCTGTGTCCCCCTGCACATGCCAAAAAACACAGTTTTGTGAAGGTCAGAACACTGAGACGTGGATGACATTACAATTATTCAGTAACACTGTTGGGGATAATCAAAACCTAAATAAAGAGTAAGGGACAAGCATACCTATTGGAGGCTCCTTTGATCCTAGCTGGGAATGCCCCAGTTACTGGAGACACTGCAGTAACAGAAACCAGCAGTCGTGGTGGGGTGGCCTCGCTGACATCACTCAGGCAACAATGAAACATTTGTCTTTCCAGAGTGTTAAAGCACACACAGTTGCACTTCCCTGGACTCTCTTCTACTGTAAATATCCAGCTGCTGACTAGGACACAGGTAAAGTATCGGCTCTTTCCTTGTTCACTCAGTTAAGGAAAGCATTTACTGAACCAGTGGTTTTGCTGTGTGTACTCTGAAGCATCTGACAGCTTTCCTAAAATCCCTCAGGTTCTTGCCTCAGGACTGGACCATCCATTACATGCCAAGACATTTTTAGACAATCCGTCAGAGCACAAATGACGTGAGTTTCTAACAGACAAAATTAAGTGTGATACTAAAATCCATCCAAAATACTTCCAAATGCAAGACATGCAACAAGCCAGAGCATCACTAACGTGTCATCTGCCTCTGCCAGCACACGGTCCCACGGCGCCTCTCGCTCCTCCTTCCCACTCACAGCTCTCATATCTCCCAGCCCAGAACCTGCAGAGGCTTCAGCCAGCTGGTCACCATTGTCGTACCTGCAAATGCAACCCAAATTGCCTACTGAAACATTTCTTCTGCAAAAAAGCTCTGTCTCTCTTTTATCGCATGCCCAATAATATAACAAAGACAAAAGCTCTTTTATACAGCTATCTTAAAATTTAATAAAGTTGGCTGTATGCTTTCCTTGGTTTTATATAACTTCCACCCCATTATTTTTAAATGTCAACTGCAGTGATTCAAGTACTATCCAGACAACCAGTTCTTCCACCCTTCCCATGTAAAGAGAGGACAGTGCTAACGTTCCATCTGCTGCTATTAAAGATGTGCTGCCTGACAATGCTCTTTCTTCCTTCACAGTGATCCTCCTCACTCCCTCAGGGAGGGGACAGAGCGGGGCTTTGGGCAGCGGGTGGTAGTTGTCGTACCTGGAAAAAAACACACAATCGGTATCAACACAGAGAATTATTTACTTATTATTTACAGAGGAGTATTGTGACAATCTACTCACAAGTCCAACAAAAACCCTGCAACTTCTGCATCGTTTCTGAAGTCTAACTTCTCCTTAAGCGTCAGCCATCGGTCGATGTGGTGTCCCACATAAATTCTCGTTTTCCCTCTTCTCCTGTCAAGACTTTGCTTTCTCCTTTTTTTTTCCAGAAAAGACAACACCGGGGGCCTCCCGCACCTCTTTGCCGCCAGGGACATGGCGAGCCTGCAAATAAAGGAGTTGCTTTGGTGAGAGGCAGCTCAGAGCAACAGCTCCGAGCCACCACATGGGGACCGAGCAGGAAACCCACACGCCTCTGGCTCCTCTGAAGTCAAACATCCCCCTCTTATGTCGCCCCTGAGGGGTACAAGCCCCTCATGCCATCCCTGAGGCAAGGGATGAACCCCTCAATCAACCCTAAGGGGGAGGAAAAGCCCATCACACCGACCCTGAGGGGGGAGAAAAGTCCCTCACACCGACCCTGAGGGGGATGAAAAGCCCCTCACACCAGCCCTCCCTGAGGGGAGAGAAAAGCCCCTCATACCAGCCCTGACGGGGAGGAAAAGCCCCTCACACCATCCCTGAGGGGGGAGAAAAGCCCCTCATATCAGCCCACCCTGAGGGGCACAGTTCTGCCTCACACCACCCCCGAGGGGGGAACAAGTCCTTCCCCGCTCCCTCACACGGCTCCCGCCAGGAGGGTCTGTCCCTCGGCAGGTCTGTCTGTCCCTCTGTCGGTCGGTGGGTCTGTCCGTCCCTCGCTCCGTCCCTCCCCGGCACCGACCGCGATAAACACGGGCCACGTGACCATCGGCGGCGCGCGCTGATGGCGCGCAGACCATGTGAGGGCGGGAGGGGCCCGACCCCTTTTGGGGTTAAAAAGGTGGGGTTTAGGGGCTTGGTTTTGTTGGGTTTTTTTACGTTAAAGCAGGACAGTGACTGCGGTCACAGCTGTTGAGGGAGCGCTCAGGTAAAAACTGCTCTCTGCAAATCACTGTAGCCCAGAGGAAAAGGTATTACAGTATATATATTTTTATATATATACATTTAATAACAAACTAATTTTGTTTTGCACAATAAAAAAAAAAAAATTTTCCCAAGCAGCAGTTCCCAGCAGGAGTTCCCAAAATGCCGCGTGGTTATCTTAATTTCTAAAAGGCCAAGTTGGAGCCAAAATCGGAATCTTCCCCTAAAGAGCAAAAAAAAAAAAAATATTTCAAATGTGACTTCCTTGTTAAAATACTAAAGCAGTGACCCAAAGGGAAGGAAAATGCAGTGTAAATTTGGAATCCTTGTTATAACAGTGACATGCAGACAGCCTGCATTCCACATGCTGCTGCTTACACACACTGTATTTTTAAATAAAGAAAAATACAGACCAAAAGCTGGCAATATTTATTTATAATTTATCTAAACAAGAGAGGGAAAATCGTATGTACCAATTGCTTTTTTTAATAATTTCTACTGTTAATTTTGGTAGAGACACAGTACCAAGTTGGCTCAAGAACTAGTGGATGACTTAGGGCTGATAGAAACATTTATTTGCATCTGATGAATCATCTGAATAACCAAACCAAATGTTTTCCCTTGTTTTCCAGCATTTAAATAACTTGAAAATAAAGAACTAAAGGAAAAAAACCCCATCACATCCTGAAATCTTTTTTGGTCTTTTTCTCATTTACAGCTGCAGCACATGAGCAGATTTTCGTGGTACATTTTGCTACATGAGCTGATGGAGAAATGTTAAAAGTATTATTGTGGCATGATTATAGGTTTGCTTAAAATGGCCCAGATTCTCAGTGATACATGTATGTGAAAATAATTTCTGTAAAATACTTACTTGGTGATTCTATTTCCAAATAAATAGGACTATTAAGAGGCTTTTCATACTTATTTCTTCTGATTGCCTTCACAATTGTGATTATTTTCTGTGTCAATAGATTCACATTCCAAATGACAGGACTGTGTTAACCACCAAAAGCTGCTGTGTGCTTAAAATTCCTGTTTATCTTGAGATCACAAAGCTGTTGGGAGGAGCAAAAAGGTACTGAGAATATTTATTTGGAAACCAAAGCAGTTCTGCAGCAAGTCACCCTTTATGCTAAGTTAAGCAAGCTACTGATATTATGCTGCTACTAAAGTTCAAACCAGCATCTTAAAACAAAGTGCCCTGAAAAATAAATTAATGTATAAGGAAAAAAATCAAAGCCTTTAAATTAATGTATATTTGCCAGGTTTGTAGATTTTGTTTTCAGTTCCTCTCGTTAAGATCTGCCAGCCAGTGTCAATTCCTGCTGCTTGGCAGACACAGAAGGCAATGCTTTTAACCCCACCAATATTTAGATTAATTAGGTTGGTTTTACCCCTTGGATGTCCCTGCCAACAAGGTTGATATTTTGCCCCTGCTCAGTTTTGCTCAAGTCCCTTAAGGAACAGCATTCCTGGTCCAAGGAATTGTGTGTTGGAGGATGAAATTCCAAAGCCAACAGCCCGGACTCAGCAAAGGTTGAAGTTTGTTTTCCACAGCAATGCACAGAAATGGAACTGAGGGCACCAGCTGCAGGGGCTGCCTCCCCCAACCCCAACTGCAGCTGCACAGGAAGGAATTCCAGAGGTTTATATAGTTTATATATATATATTTATACATATTTACAGTGGTTTATGGAGCAGTCTCACTGCTACATTACTTTGACTCACTGTCTCTTCTTCCATCAGCTGAAAATCTGATGCTGTAGCTGTTTCCAGAGCAAACATCTTCTCTTTTGAGCTCCCAACTTTCTCTCCCAGCTCTAAGCATGACAATAATGCACCTTACAAACTCCAGAAGCCTCCTGCCTCCTGAAGGGTCATTTCCAGTATAAAATGCCCTGTGTTGCTGCAAGAGCCATCAGTAAACTCAGCAACCTGTTTAGACACCCCATTTATCTCCTGTTTTGAATATATTTGTGAGGTGGGGTTGAGGAACTGCACCCTGGAAATGCCAATGCAAATTTATTGCCATAGTAATTAATTTATCTGTGTGATAGAATAAAACCCATGCAGAGACCAAACTGATGTAGCCAAGTAGCATTTTTTGCAGAATCTGTGGGGATCTCAGTCCTTTGTCTGGGATGTTCTCCCAGGTTCTGGTTATCTGTGATTTAAGGACCTTAAATACAAGGAGATAAATCCAAACCACTACATTAAGCAAGTGTAGAAAGACCTGTACTCCGTGAACTGAACCCCTTTTAGACATTCTTAATATTTTGGGCTTCGTAATGTCCTGCTGCAGGGAGCCTTTGCTTTTTGAGCCATTTGTTACAAAAGTTATTTCTAGACAAAAAGGGATTTATGACACTGGCACAAAATCATTTATTTCCATGTTCCAGTGCAATACTGACATCCCATTAAAATAAAAGTGTAGCAGTGACATTAATCAGCCCTCCCAAAGACCAACTCTCATCTTCCACAGCTTTAACCAGTCTGTTTCTAACCTGGAACAGAATCAATGGCAGCTATTTAATAAGTAGAAATAAGAATGAAGCTGAACACTGAAACCCACAAGGTTTATCACCACACAGTTCATTCCAGCAAGAGTCTCTGCTTGTGGCAAAGTCCTTAATGAACTTTCAGAACACCCTAATTTGTAAAGAACAGGATATAAAAGAATACAGAAGATAAAATGACACTCATTTTAAGGTGGAAGCTTTCAGACAGCTCATTTCCCAACTGAGCTCCCTGTCACCTGGGCCTTCATGGGACAACACAGGAACTACTTTATTACAAGAATTTTAAGAAAAATGAAATTTAGCAAGACCTGCATTATTATTTCACCTTTATTTATTTTATTTGATCAGTGTAAACCAAGTAATACCAAAGTTGAATTTGTGATCACTGCTGCTGAGGATGATTCATCACTTTTAAGTCCTTTCACACAGGCTTCATAAGTTCAGTCTTTCATCTGTTATCTTCTTATCTGCAAAGAATTAATAATTTTTATTTTAAAAAGCGACTCAGCTATGCTGTGTGGTACCTAACATGCAATAAAACTTTCATGTAATAACACAAAGTAAAAAAATATAGTTGAAAGGAACAGTCAAACAATCAAACCAATCAGTGAAGGCATTTTTACTAGAGAAAACCAGCACCTCTGACTATATTTGTTTCATGTTTCCTATTTTTACTTTCTCCCCCTCACCATCTGCCTCTGCTCTGCTTTTTCTTTCAGAAAGCACCCACCTCGTTTAGCTTCACTCACCCTATCACAGGATTCAGGCTGAATGGGAACAAAATTCCCAATGCCAAAGGCACAAAAGCACTGCCTCTTCATAAAAGGCCCTCTAAAAATAACTCTCCTTTTTCCTGCAATAGCTGTAGATCTTGAAGAGAAACAATCCGCATCGATTCACTGCTTTTCCCCACGGACCCTCTAGGCAAAAGAAAAGGAGGGGTTTGGCCCCTGGTGGCTCTGGGTTGTACCCGTGTCCTCACTGCTGCTGTTTTTGCCAGATCTTCCCCAGTTTTTTGGTAGCCAGCACTGGATCCCACAAGGCTGAGCGTGGAGAAAGGAGGTGAATTACAGAACATGCAGGAATTTCGGCTGTGTCTGAACAGGTATTACCTGGTTGGCTACACTGAACTTCTGGTGAAAGATTCAAGCCAGCTTTGCTTGAGACAAACTGCAGGGGAATAAAACGATTCTGGGGAGACAATGCTGCCAAGGGAGACCATCCGAGTGAGAGACAGAGGATGCTCCTCACTGACACATGTGCCACGCAGTGCTCAACAACAGCCTGAGTCCTGAGGCGACTCCCTGGAAGGCCAGGAAGCTCATGGCAGTTCCTTATCTGTGAGTCCGTTCTCTGCAGTTGGTCAGTGACCCGGAGTGAGTGAATGTGGGGGTGCAGGGGCTCAGGGAACCCCCGGACCCAGCCCGGGCACAGCGCTGGGGCTCTGGGGCTCAGCTCCGCGGACAGTGGGAGCCGAGCCGGGTCAGAGCCTCCAGTGCCCACCCTTGGGCCATCCCGGCCGTGTCTGCAGAGTGCCGGGGGGGGAATCACGGAACGAAATGGCTCGAAAAAGACCTCTGAGATCATCGAGTGCCATCTGTGACCGAACAGCACCGCGTCCACCCGACCAGAGCAGTGAGTGCTGTGTTCATTCCTCAAACACCCGCAGGGACAGCGACTCCACCGCTACCCCGGCAGCCCCTTGCAATGTCTAATCAGCCTTTCCATGAAAAAATTCCTCCTAAACCTTCCCCTGCTGTACCAGCCTGAGCCACTTTCCCCTCGTCCCGTTGCTGGTTAACCTGGGGAAGATCCCCGCCTCCCACCTCCTTTCGGGGAGCCGTAGAGAGCGATGAGGTGTCTCCTGAGCTTCTCCCAGAGTTGGAAAAGAGCAGCGGCTGGAGGGAAGGAGAAAAAATATGGAACGCTTCACGAATTTGCGTGTCATCCTTGCGCAGGGGCCATGCTAATCTTCTCTGTATCGTTCCAATTTTAGTATATGTGCTGCCGAAGCGAGCACGAACTGAACGGTAGTCCCGCCGCTATTTATACCCCCCGGATCCGCGCTCCTCAAGGTCACGGTGATCCGGGTGGGTGGGATGTGCGGGTGAGATCGGCCACGCACGGCCCTTCCCGAGGGTGGTGAGGGTCGGGAGAGGCGAGGGGGCGGTGGGGAGGGGAAAGGCGATCCCAAATCCGGTGTCCCGAAATATGCAAATGACCTCTCGGTATGCAAATGAGCGCAAAGCACTCTGGGCGCGGGCTCCTCACGGGGCTGCTCCTCCTCGACAACCCCCGGCAGCACCTGGGGAGCGCCTGGGTGTGGTGATGTGACAGCTTTGCGCGGGGACACATCGGTGCTTGGCGCTTGAACGGGCCAATGTGAGTGACCTGTGGCGGTGTGCCGGTGATTGGGGCCATTTGCTGTTATTTCACAGCACAGTCGCGGTGGGGGATCCCCAAGGCGGAGTCACCTGGGGCGGGTGACGCGTCCTGTAGAGGGGACCCCAGGCAGTGTCCAGACAGAGGGGACCTCCCACTCTCATGGAAAAACTCCCCTCCTCGCGTTGAGGTGGAACTTACTCCAGTTGATGGCTGTTATTCCTGGTGTATGTCAGGTTTCCCTCCGGCACACGAGGATTCCTTTGGAATGTGTGTCCTGCAGAGCGCTCTAAGCCAGAGCGGGATACCTCGCTTTCAGCAGCAGCAGAGTGGCGCAGCGGAAGCGTGCTGGGCCCATAACCCAGAGGTCGATGGATCGAAACCATCCTCTGCTAGCTCATGTTTTTCGCTTTTTCCCTTTTTTCTAGTTATGAGCGCGAGGTACGGCGCTGTGGCTCCCTGGAGCCTTCTTTCCTCCTGCCTGACACGCCCCAGCTCTCTCAGCCTTCCCCCACAGAAGCTCTCCAGCCCCTGGAACACCCTCGTGGCTTCATGTGGACCCTCTCCAACAGGTCTCCGGGCACACCCAGCTCGTTGCACACATTTCTTTTTCCCTGTCTCGCCCGTTTAAATGCAATGTTCTGTTACCCACACGCCGGTCGGTCGGCGCCGAGAGAGGAAACAACCTGGCAAACAGTAATTGTGGCAGCAGCCCCCGTTCCTTCTCAAATACAGCACGTTATCAGCTCGAAATGCAAGAAAGGAAAATGAGGAGGCGAATGTGAAGTAAAAGCCAGCGGACGTGGTGTTGAAGATGGGTGTGCAGGCTTTGGATCAGGTCACCTGAGGAACACCTTGCTTACCCGGGAAGGAACAATTCTGGTTTTCCCCGGATTTCCCTCAGTAGGCGCGGCTCGGGGGCGCGGGATGTGCGGTTCCATGGTGTAATGGTTAGCACTCTGGACTCTGAATCCAGCGATCCGAGTTCAAATCTCGGTGGAACCTGAGTATTTTTGCCGTGGGCAGGTTATCCCGCCTCATGAGTTTGGGAAATCATGGAAAATGAGCTTAAGGTGTTTTTCAGGGGCTGTTGGAGGTGCCATAAACTGCTGACATCCCGTGCTACCTGGGACACGTACCTCAAGTAAAAGAGGAGCCAGTCATAGGAGTTCCCTGATTTTTCCACACACTATTATTTATTTCATCCAGGTGGGTATATTTTGACATGAATTATCTGAAGAATCTCAGACGTGTCTCAGCATCCTGGAGCACCAGTAGTTCCTGTTCTTTCTCCCTTGTGTGGGAACACAATTCCAGATTCTGCATAACAAAGCTGGAGGCCCCGCCGAGCTCCAGGGCCGGTGTGGGGTGTGTTTCCCACACCAGATATCCCCCCAGTGTTCCTGGTTGCTTTCTGCCATCACCATCCCACGGGGGCACCTTGCTGTGGCCCCTTCCAGAGCCTAAAGGGGCTTCAAGAGAGAGGCTTTGGACAAGGGATGGAGGGACAGGACAAGGGGGAGCGGCTTCCCACTGCCAGAGGGAGGGTTAGGTGCGATATGGGGAATAAATTCCTGGCTGTGAGGGTGGGGGGGCCCTGGCACAGGGTGCCCAGAGAAGCTGTGGCTGCCCCATCCCTGGGAGTGTCCAAGGCCAGATTGGAGCCACCTGGGACAGTGGGAGGTGTCCCTGCTCAGGGCAGGGGTTGGACTGGATGGGCTTTAAGGTCCCTTCCAACCCAAATACTCTCTGATTTTATGACAACGAATCTTGCAGAGACGCATAGTAAGTATGAATATTTATATCGTGTTAAATTCCTGCCAGTGATCACAGGCGCAGGGCACGAGGGAGTGCAAGGATTTCCCATGGGAGTTGTTTGGTGTGGATTTATTACCTGGGCCCATAGGCCCCGAAGGCACGCTCCGGTTCTATGGTGTAATGGTCAGCACTCTGGACTTTGAATCCAGCGATCCGAGTTCAAATCTCGGTAGAACCTGTCCCGGGAATTCCGATTTTTCCGTGTCCCGCGCGGGGTCACCGCGGAAATGACCGGGACCGGCCCGGGGGGGCACCGGGGGTTGGTTTTCCCTGTCCTGAGCTGTGTTCGGCATTCCCACTTTTCTCCACCGGAATGAACAGTTCAACAAAAGAATAAGCAGGATTCTAAATAATTCTTTCTAGATTTTAATTAGGTCACTGTATTTTACTGCTGATTCACATTTCATTATATTTTACTGCTGTTTTACATCAAGTCTTTAATTTTAGGAGGCAAAAAAAAAGGCATTTACACAGTGGAAAATTTGACTTTCAGTAGGTAAATGTGCAGAATTTGGATGTAATGTTTCAGCTGCACCTAATTACTCCTGTGGAAAATAGAGGCAGAAATGCAGTGCTTTTGGATCAGGTTATGTTCTCACAGATTGAACTCTGCAATTTAGATGGATATTCCCTCTGCTTTGCAAACACAAACCCTCGGTATTTATTTTTCACTTCCAGAGCACCTAAGGACATCTTACCACCCTGGCTCCCCTCCCGCAAACCTGTCACTTATTTACACAGCAACAGAACGTCCCTGCCAACAGCCCCTCCTCCTCTGGCCAGGTAATCCCTCCTTACTGTCCTTGGGAAAAATCACAGAACACCTTCAGATCGAGTTATTATTTAGTGGAAATTCAGGTCCCAGCTGCTCGAGGGAACATATGGGAAATGTTTGCTCAATTCATTAAATTTTCACACAACCCATTGATGAAAAATCCCTCCTTTGTCTTTGTCAGGGCTGATTTTCTTCCTTCCCCCAGCTGTTTGTTGGATGAGGCCACACACAAATGAGGATTGTACAGTTCCTTGTGCACCAGTGTTTGAATTAACTCTATAATCACTTTAGTGCAGTCAGCCCTTACAGACTGGGTTCATCCAGCACCTCCCCAGGCACAAGAGTTTTCAAGCCATAGAGGCTTGTCTGCCTTGCAGTGATTCAGTGCATTAATTTACAATTCTAGAGAGCAAATTGCCATTTCCTACAGCAATCTGGCACCTTTCTCCTTCCATTTCTAAGAGTCTGAGGTGGAGCTGTAACTCAGAACTCCCATACGCAGCAAAACGTCCTGTAGGAGGCAAAGGGGCTTCACAACACCCTGGAGCAGCCTCAGAGTAAAGTACCACAACCCCACAGCTGCAGCACTCAATATGCTGAAGACAAGAATACCCCGTGACAATTGCCAAGTTAATTCAGCATTTCCAGTTCCTTTCTCACACTCCCTCCAGATTTTTCTAAAAATCCTCCTCTGGTCTCAGCACAGCATTCAAAGGGGAGGTAAAGCTCTATGGCTGTGGCCACTCCAGGAGCTTTTCCCATTGCTGAGAAAGGCAGAAGCAACGGAAATTAATAGTTGCCAAAATCCAATCAGGGAACTAAATAGTGCTGCAGTTTCAGAAGTGTGGCTACAAATGTGTACTGGCAATAGCAATGGACTTTCCAACTGCAGATTTAAAAGCCAGAATGAAACCTCAGGAAAGCATTTCACTATGTATGAAGCTGCAACAAGGTTTTCTGATTTGTGTTAAATTTTCAATGAAAGCAGGTGGAAGAAGAAAGAAATTTTTTCTTTTAAACTGCACTTTTAAGAAAAGAGCCTTAAAAACTTAAATATTTTACTTCAAAAAGTCTTGCAAAACAAAAGCTGACCAAAAAAAAGATAAGTCTGTTACTTAGGTCCCTAATGATAATACAGACATTCCATGTAGCCACTACAACCTCCTCACCTTTAAAAAGGCTTCTGCAGCAGACACATAATCAACAGTTCTTTACACTAAGACTCCTGGAGGAGATGGTGGATTCAACTGAAGTATTTTATTTCATACACTGACCAATTGATTTCCTTTGTGGTGGGAGCAGAGATTTATTTCAGCCCCTGCCCAGCCCGTTCCTGGGCTTTCCCACTGGCACAGGGAGCAAAACCCCAAAGTGCCACCCACCCCTGAGGAGGATTTGCCACAGTACAAACAGTCCAGGGGTCTCCTTTCAGGACAGCAAAGCAGCTCTTGCAAGGAAGTTTCTGTTTTCATCAGAAAATCACACATTTTTGTACCACTCCATCCAGTTATATGCACCAAAAAAAAATAAAAATAAGCACACTGTACAAAGAGCAGAAGCAATATAATTTAAACATGCATCCAGCTACAAACCATATATACAGAGAAACAGGCCTATACAAACAGAACAGGACACTTTATTACATGGTCATTCTGTTGGAGTTTTGGGAGGAAATCGTGGCAGATGAAGAAAATCAGACTGCAGGAGGTGGATGTTGCTTCTGAAAGAAATCTGCCCCGAGATGTCATGCAACACCCCTATCTTTCTCTAGCTGACATTTGCTGACATTTTTTACGCTTCCAGTTACACACACACAGGTCTTCCCACAACTTCTGGACTCCCTTCCAGTACAGAGGTAGATTTCTGTTGATGTTCTGATATTGCACCACACAAGTACCACGTTTTTGTTACCAGGAACAACTTGGGTTAATTTATGGGTATAAAATCATTGTGTGCATTCATTAATCAAATTCATTTGCACTTGGAAGAAAACATCCCTCCAAGTGCAGTGGTTTGTTATTTAGGTGGAGGCTGCAATTATTAACAGCTTCACATTAAGAGAATTGTTTCTTGTCATCAGGGTCACATTTGACTGTCTATCTCCTTTTCAGCCAAAGCTAGGTCTTGCACTGCCTTTCCTGATGCTTCATCCCATCCACTGGGTTCAGGTTCAATGTGGATTTCAAATACACACAGGTTTTTGCAGGATTAGATCTTACTCGCACAAGCAGTTGTAATATTAAATATACAAGATTCATTCAAACTGCATGAAATGATCAAAAAAGCCCATCCACACGTTCAGGGTGGACAAGGAAAGCTGGAACTTTGCTAGTTTCAAGCAGCCATTAATCATGAACAGATTTGATGCTACCAGGAAAATTTGAGGAAGTCTGGCAGGAGTTTAATTTCCTTTTGTCCCTCACATTTTTGAATAACCCTCTGACAACTCAGGACATTGCAGACAAGCTTGCATGCCAATACCACTTGACAATGTCTGTTGAATGAAACCTCTACAGCATACTTAAAAAAATAAATGCACCTAAACTCATGATGCTGATGTATCATAAACTTTGATAAGCTCACGAGCTTTGCTCAGTACTTTTTCTCAGAGGCACCCCAGGAAGTTATTTTTTGCAGAAGTCTGTCGACATGGAAAAGAACAATCTGGGCACGTTTCACTCTCAGAGAGAAGCCAAAGCAGCACCACTCCTGGCTGCAAGCTTCTTTCCTTTTAAGTTTTCTTAGAAAGTTCTTTCTCTTTTTGTACCAACCAACCTATATGGAGCTATTTTAAATGAACCATTTAGCACTAAGTGCTCAGGTTCAGTTTCTATGAAGCATCCTGTGACATTAGATCAGGAAGGAATGGTGGGTAGAGTTTGGAACTGAGTATTTTTTGCTGAATTATGGATACAAGGCATATAGAAATTCATTACATCTCTCCATACACTCATTTGTCTTTTCAAAGGGCTTTTTCCTTAACAAGACAAATAAATCCCAACTGCAACAATATTGAGATTCCTGTGCACTGTTTTCCTGTGATGACAGGGATTGCACACCTAGGAGTATGAGTAAAACCATCTCATCTCACCCTTCTGGAGGAGCACATTGTGTGAAGTGAAAGGAACTCTTCACTTCAGGGAGTGACTTCAGCAGGAGTTGCACTCCCAAAGGGCTCGGGTACCTTGCGAGGTCACGGCTTTGAGTGAAGAAACCCAAGAAATGGCACACAGTGAAAGTTAAATGACAGTGGCAGGAACCAGGGCTTTTGGAGACTTGTCTGGTTTTGAAAAGCAGTGGTTCTTCCCAAAGAGCAGGCCCCAGGTGGGCAGTGCCTCTCTCTCTCTCACTGGTGCTCAGTGTCCACAACCGCACAGAAGGGCCTGGTGTGACCCCGTGCCCTCAGCACAGCTCTGCCCCTTCCACCCGTTACCATTTGATATCCAAACTGCTCGTGCTTTGATTCCCTGCACTGTATGTGGTGTGCAAAGTCTCCTGGGCCTTCTTAGAGTCCATGCCCTCCAGCCAGTCCTGGTACACCTTCTGCACGTGCAGGTTGGTTTCTGGAAGCCGGACAGGAAGCGCAGTGTACACCTCTTCCATCTGGGCAAGCAGGGCTCTGTCTGGTTTGCCATCCTCAGTCTGTGCCTGGCCTTTGCCATTTAGGCACCCTTAGGAAAACAAACAAACAAAAAAACAAGCTGAAGGAGTGATGGAGACTTGATATGAAGAGCAATTTTACACCTGTCCTCGCAGACGCTCCCTCCGTGCTGTTACAATTTGGTATTTACCTAAAGTGACTCCAATATCAACATCATCTTAATGGATATGAGGTTTCCATATCAACAATCTCTGCCTTCTCTATGGTTTTATGATCTTAATTATGTACCTTATCTTTTCTTGCCCTTGACAACCACTATTTCAGGGCATTTCCTCTGGGGTTTGGAAGCCCTGAGCTGCCACCTATTTATAGGTCAGAAGAGAGCAAGTAACACTGTGGTTAATTTTAGAAAACCCAATCAATTTCTGAGCCCCAGAACCTATAATTGGAGTTCTGGACCCTTATTAGACGGTGAGATTTTAGATTATTAAGAAGAGAATTAGCAGGGAATGAAATGAATGCTGCCTGTAAGGAAACTTTCCTTTGACGTTCAAGATACACACGTGTGGAACAATTATTCTTACCTCCTGGGCAGGCAAGGACTTCTACAAAGTGGTATAAAAACTTTCCTTTTTTCAACTTCAGGACCATGTTTTGGATATTTCTGAAGCCATAAGCTGCTGCAAAGCGCAGCACTGTCTCCCCATCCTTTTCAAGGGTAACTTCTTGAAAGTCCTTGTTCCTGTCAAGAGATACAGAGAACACTTTAACCCCCTGCATTCCCAGAGGAACAATCCAACTGTGACAGTTTGCATTTAGATGCTCTAAAGGGAACGGAACAAGTGTAACAGTAAAATCAAGGTGAACTCTTCCAGTTTCTAAACTGTGTGGGTGGGGTGGAATTTTCAGAATAGGATTATTAATCCAATTAATGCCAGCAGCAGCTCCTTTACAGTGACAGAAGTTGGTAACAGCCAATCAGTCAAAGAAGCAGGTTACAATAACTGCATTCACTGCAGCACCAACTGAACCAGAGGAGGCTTAGATTGAACTTCAGCAGCCATTTCTTTACTAAAAGGGTGGTCAAACCCTGGAACAGGCTTCTCAGAGAGGTGGTTAACTTCTGGTCAGCCCAAATTCCTCAGGCAGTTGGACTGGATGATCACTGCAGGCCCCTTCCAACTGAAAATACTCTGATTATTAGCCTCTTCTACATAACAAGTATATAAAACTCTAACTTACTTCAGTGCTTTGTAGGTGATTTCCTTGACATCCATGCCAAAAAGCTCCTTTGCAGCATGTTTAAAGATATGCTCCAGGTACCCATCAGATCTCTTCCCATCATGTCTTACTACATCTCCCTCCTTTATGTCATCAAACCTTAAAAAACAAGAAAGCAAGGTCAACTCTGATTCATTCCTTCACTTCAATACTGTTTCTTCCTTTCTCTGTCTCGCCATCAGAAGTGTTTTGTAGCACTAAGAACCCATTCACATTTTTATTACAGCTTAAAAATGTAACTTGTTCACAACACCAGTTAGATTGTGGAAAAAAAAAAGTCTGGAGGCTTTCCACATTCAGAAACCTTGAGCAACACTAATTTATAAAACTGCACATGCAGCACAGCCCATAGATTTGGTTAACAGCCACTCCCTGCTCAGCAGACTTTTTTGAAAATATTAAATTAAAATGTAATTAAATTTAAATTACATTATTTAATTAAGTAATAATTTTTTGCCTGTGAGATTATAAAGTTACAAGCCTCTGCTGACAAACAGTTCTCCTGCTCCAGGAGCTGTTTGTCACAGTCTGTAACACTGTGCCAATAAAACAACGCTGAACTGGTACAGCTGCAACCAGGTTAGAACAGTGTACTTTGAAAAGAAGTGCTACCCTAATCTAGGGAAGATAATGAGAGCTCATATCCCAAGGGCTTGGCTTTCTCCTGGAGGTTCTCCTCTGCCCCAGTTGAGGGCAGCTCTGCTGAGCCCCTGTGGCTGCATGGTGAGCTGTGCTGGGACCTGTGCTGGGCATCCCAGAGGCAGAGCAGAGATCCATGGGGGATGGAAATGCCAGATACAGGAAGAGATATTTGTCTTCAGATTAGCAAACAGATGATGTCCTTTGCTCCTCCATGTAAAAGCCTCTCTGGATATAGTCTCACTACCTTTTCCTAGAACTCCCAGATGTGACCTTGCCTGGCACTGGCAGCTCCCACCTGAGCTGATACCAGCACACTCCCTGTCCCCTCCCTGCCACAGCAGTGCAGCCACTCAAGAACTACTGCAATTTATGGGTTTGTTTTCTTTTTTAATCCCAATTTCTCCTAAATGCCATTTTCTGTAGCTACACAAGTGAGTTCTCAAACACAAGTTATTTATTCACATCACTTTTTCAGCACCAGCACTTCACAAATTGCTGCTGTGCTGAGACTTGATTTAAGATGAAGACTCTTAAGTTATTCAAATTTCTCTGCAGGATCTACTTTTAAGACCCAGAAGAGCAAAAACTTATGTCACATGAATTGTGACATAAATCACAGGTCTCACAGTTTGAACCAGTATTATCAGATTACACTTTTAAAAAATTATTTTCCACCATAAATTGAGATCACTTGGTCTGTTCAGCCTGGGGAAGAAGAGACTGAGGGGAGACTCCTTGGGGTCTGCAGCTTCCCCACAAGGGGCAAGGGAGAGACAGCTCCCACCTCTGCTCTCTGTGACCAGTGACAGGAGCCCAGGGAACGGGTTGGAGTTGTGTCAGGGCAGGGTCAGGGTGGATCTCAGGCCAAGGCTCTTCTTTGCTCAGAGGGGGGTTGGGCACTGCCCAGGCTCCCCAGGGCAGTGGGCACAGCCCCAAGGCTGCCAGAGCTGCAGGAGGGTTGGGATGATCCTCTCAGGGACAGGGTGGGATTATTGAGACTGTGCTGTGCAGGGCCAGGAGCTGGACTTGGATGATTCTTGTGGATCCCTTCTAACTCTGGATATTTTATGATTCTATAAATTGAACTAATAACCCAGGTATGTTCTGAATAACAACTTGTTCTTTCACTGGACAGGCTAATACAGAATTAAAGGACTGTCTCTATGTGACTATGTCTGCAAGAACTTTGCTTCTACCAGAGACTGTCACACAGAGTAAGAATGGTAGGAATAGTCACAGGAGCTGCACTACAGACACAGCTCTGAACATGTTTCCACTGTACCACTCAAATTTCTCCACTCTAGACAAGGTCCAAGCAGGATATTAACTGGAACTGAAAAGGATTTTTCAGAACTTCCAGAGCTTTCTATTTTGTCCATAAAGCATGTTTACTGCTCCACTACCACCAATTTGGAAAGATACCAAGGAACATCTGTCACACTTGAACAAAGATCAGGGAGAGCAGCCTCTGTAACTAAGCCTCAGAATTAACCCCCACACACACTGCTCCCTGAGCCAGGCAGATGGAGTGTAAACAAACCCCTCCAACTCTTTGTGTGCTTCTCATCTAAAGCACAGCTCAGTTTTAGCTGATCTTGAAAAAAAACTAACTGCAGCCCTCAGTATAAAGGAACAATTAATTACCATTTCCTGAAAGGGTGCTGCTTCCAGCAATTCTGTATGAACATATTGGGGAAGTGGAGATTTACTGTCGAGATGCTGCTGTGAATGAGAGGGGAGCACAGAGCAGATGGTCAAGGCCAGGCCTGGCCCAGCAGTTGGAGGGGGCAGATCAGACTGTTGGGCTTGACACAAGGAGAGCTCTGAACGGGGTCAACACCCCCAGACAGTCACACTTACTAGCAAGGCATGAGCTCAGTACATTCAAATCTACTCTTACTGCACTAAAGTAGAAATAAGGAGCTGCACAAATCTTCAAAAGTCATAGATTTTAAAGGGGTTACTGTGTAGCATGCAATAGGAGGTAATGTATTTAGTATATACAGGTTTATATTATCTGTTTCATATTACTTTTATATATAGCAATGAATACCCAAGACAATACTTCTGTGGTTTTGGCCACAATTTCAAGGATGAAGCTGTGGTATATTCAGGCTTTGATATAGGCTGTTTAAAAAGAAAAAAAAAACATTCTTCTGAGCAGTTTTACATTTATGTTGAATATGCTCCAAGGTGTTGTCATTTACGATTAAAACAAAGAAGCAATCCACAACAAAACTACTTACAAACTATCTACAGCTACTTCAGGCACATCTTTCATGGACACATTTTTCTGTTCCATTATTTGGACAATTTCACCTGTGGGAAAACACAGAGATCAGTGTCCCAACACCCGCATGCAGCTCTTCCTGCAGTCAGTTCCCTCCACTAACTGAAAAGTCTGACTCTTCCAGCCCCCAAAAATGGACCTTCAGCTTGCCCAAACATTGCATAAATCCTTAGCCTTTCTGTTAGAGAAAGTTTGGAAGATGTTAAGTAGTTTGGATATTAAGACACGGAGTATTATGAATAATCCAGGAGATAATGACCATAGACAAGCCAATCATTTTAAGCATGGATCTGCATAGCTTTTATCTTTCTCAAGAGGCTGACAGAAATAAATACCTGATTTTTCAGATGAATGGCAACTTGGAAGGAAGGTATTTCTCACTTTCCCTTACAGCTTCTGTACTACCAGCAGCACAAACACACACCCTATGACTAAAACTGACTTGCAAAAAGCAAACTCTGGCATAAAGGCTATTCTAAAAATGGTGATTCACTTCTGTATTTATAAATGGTTAAGTTTAAAGAACATTTCACCTGATGTCAGGACACAATCAACTTCTGGTGAATTATACAAGGCAGTGTAGAAGTCTTCCCTCAAGGCTTCCAGCTTTTTGTCATAACAAGGTGCCACAACTACATGGAAAATTTTATCAGGAGACAAGTTCTGTGGAACACAGAAGGGAACTCAAGTGAACTCCATGAAGAGCAAAAGCTTGAAGGACGACAAGGACAAAACCAGTGTCATAAACCCCATGCACACAATCCCAGGAATCAGTCCCTACCTATGAAATTTAAAGATTGCTGCACACAGACAATGATGTGCCAGAAGTCACAAAGCATCAGCAACAAACTCCCAAAGTCTGCCTTCTAGCTGGAACTCCTACTTATTCCTTCAGACCACATTTTCTGCAGCTTTTGATTGCCTTAGAAAGTGAACACAAGTCAGGAGTTCTGGTTTCTGGCTGTCACTCATTCACATCTGCCTGTTTCTCTTTCCTACAGAATGTGGCTGCAGTTCCATTTAAACATGGTATGTAAGGAACAGCAACTTTGTCAACATACAACACTAAGAAGATAAGAAGGTTAGTTTCTAGGATACAGTACTTGGATTGATCCCAGATAACAGGGCAATTTCCATGTTATTCCCCTCCACTCCTGTTTTGGCTGTGCTACAGAACTACACAGGCAGCATTTAACAAGAAACCCTTTAGCTGCCATGGATTTAATTTTATCTTTAATTATCTAAAGCCACATTGCACTGGAAGTGCAAGGACTGCTGCCAGCTCACACTGCACTGCATGAAATGAGGTTCTTTGTACATTCTTCCCCAAGGACAAATATAACACACCAAGATCTGAATTTCAGGATTAAAACCTACTAGCCCATCTTTTCCATTTAGAAGAGTATAATGGTAAAAATAAATCAGAATTATTTACCTGCTGCCTGGCAAAGTAGCCCTTCACTAGAGAGCCCATGATCTGCTGGGGAGACTTTGCAGTGCAAATGTGAGAGGTCACCAGGTTGGTGAGCACCCTTTCAGCATATCGGATCCAACCTGCAGAGACAGAAAAATCACACTCAGAGAAGTGGCCCAAAAGCACAAGCAAGTGGCAGCAGTCACAGAACAGCTCCTAAAAATTAGGACACCTTCACAGTAGGACGTTTCTGTGTAGGCTGGAAGCCCCACCTGGGGAACTGGAGGAAACCTCAAGGCTTTGTTGATAATGCTTGAAGCAATAATTCACTGTGTCATTAATCCTAGACTTCGAAGCCACTGTGAACTCCATGACCTGTTACACCCTTCCTAATGCAGACTTAACAAGGCAGAAAGAACAGGACCCCAGCTAACAAAGAGTAACTTGACCTTCCAGACCTCAGCCCTTGGATCATTACAAACTACAACAAATGCACTGTTTGGCTGCTTAACTGTAACCTGCGTTAATACCCATGCACCCAGCTTGCCTCCCCTAGAACAGAAGGGTCACATGAAAGCGTTATCACAAGATGCACATGGATTAAACCTGGGAAAAGAAAAAAAAAAAAAAGGCTTCTTTTACTACTGCTGGAGTAGCCACACCTTCAGGAACACCCACTCCCAGTAATCAACTGAAATCTCTCTGTGCAACATTCTGTCCTTAGTTAATTGAGAACCCCCCCTCCCTTTCAGCAGACTCCTCCATGTCAGCTAGGGCAAGTCATGGATAGTCACAGCATTCCCAGAGCTGTTGGACTATTTCCCACCTTTCAGAACAAAACTGGCAATCGAGAAAATCAAGGTATTTAGGGAGTGTAACTCTTTCTTAGGCACTGTAAGTCTCACAGAAAACCACAGCCCAGAATCTTTCACAGCAAGGGCTTGGAGTTTTTTTTCATCTACAGGACACTGTGCAGGAGATTTAAGCACAGGATTCCAGGGAAGTCTGTTGCTTTTGGTGCTAAGAAATAGTATGCTTAAGTCTTCAAATAAATGACTGCTTACATAAAAAACTGCTGTGCAGGACATGCTGCCCAGGAAGGGAAAAACCTGTAGCTTAATTTTTAAGCTTGAAATTACCTCTTATGTAAAAAAATCCCACCTGGTAATGTTTAAGTCAGAACATCACCACAAAACTGGGGTCCCAGTGGTGTTCAGCTGTTTGCCTCCCTATGGCAGACAAAGAATTTTCCCAGTATAATAAAATTTTACTGATGAAAATGAGAATGTGTAAGTATTGGAAAAACCTGAGGATCCTCCAGCTGTTTAAGTATTCCCAGTTCTTGCTGAAGAACAGACTTTAGTGGTCTCCATGGAAAATCTCAAAGACACACATCCTCTTCAACAGGCAGTCATGTCTGCTGTAGGAAAAGCTGGGGAACAGATTGTGCTGAATTGCCAGACTCTGAATAGAGAGTTTGCCTTCCACTGTATCTGCCACAAAGGACTTAATTTCTTGGTGTTTGGTAAAAGGCTGTATTACCACATTCTGCAGGATAGGTGGATCCTATGACTCAAATGACTTTAGTCTCAAGTGCTGTCCAAATAGTACAAAAACTGCTTCAGGCAAAACAAGGGACAGTTTAAAAACCATTCTGCCATTCTGACCATTAATCACCCCAGCACTCCTGCTAAAAGGCTGGTTCTAGGGTTCAGTAATTCCCAAGAGACTCCTGACAGGTATTGCCTGAAGCAGTTTCCTGAACTGTTTCTGCCCTTGTGGTAGATGAACAAGTGTCTCACAGTTGCAGCTCCCCAGGCCCATTAGGGAGTGGTGAATTGTGCTGGCAGCCCTGGTGGGTGAGCAGCACAGGGCACTTATCTGCACTGCACACACACACTGCTGCTCCTGCCTACTCCCCACAGGGCTCAGCTCCAGGGAGCCTCAGATACCCCAGGCTTGTATCAGGGTTCACCTGCACCCACCCAGAGCTACACCCTCCACAATTCACTCACATCCTCAGCCATGAGATGCCTTGTGTTGGCATCAAGGAGCAAGAAACCCCTACAAATCAGTGTATAACTTCTTGCAGATGTACCTCAGAACACACTGGTTTTGGTAGTTTATTGTGAGAAGACCACAAAGCTGCATCTATGTGTGTGTAGGAAGATCATAAAAAACTGTAAAAGCCCCATTGCTGGAAAAGGAAAGCAGCTGAACCCTCAAGTTATGTTTTTCCTGATGCTGTGAGCCTTCCCTGATGGCTTTTCTGGAGGACACAGAGGTTGGCAATGTATTAAAAACTGGTTGCTCCATACTGCTCACCAGCTTGGTTGGTACACTAAGGAAGAAAATGATTACTATGAGATATTACAACCACTATCAGATGTTGCACTGTTGTACTTTCCACAGGAAACAAAACAACAAAAATCAGCTCACTTTCTCCTCAGCAGCAGGAGGTGAACAATCAAGCCAGGGGCAATAAAACAGTTTTTGTGCTGGCTCTGCTCTTTGGTCATGGCAGATGTTACACCCCAGGCTGCTGCAGAGGGTGGCAGGCCTGAGCAAAGTCACACCCCCAGAGCAAAGCAGTTATACTTGAGTTCACATTGACCTTGTATCTACAGAGCTATAGAAAAAACACCTCGTGATAAACACTCAGTAAACAACATTTTTGGGACAAATTTATGTAATCTGGGGGTAAAGAGGAAGGAAAAGAAGGAACAGAAAATGCCCTCAGACAATTAAGGTCACCAAACACAGTGATGACTAATCATGATTTTGCTTTTTCTAATTGATGTCAAAGAAACATAGCATGTTTTCAAAATGAGTTTTAAGTGATATTCTGGTTCAGTTTCCCAGAAATACAAAGCACCCATGTTCCTGCTAACATCTATACAGAGACCTGACACCATAATGTGCACTGAAACCAGAAACTGTCTTGTGTAGACCAGACAAGGACAAAAAAGTGCTCCATTTACTATTTTAAAACATTTTCAATGAGAGCAGTAGATAATTTTAATTTTCTTCATCTAGAAATGGAACTCAGATTATGTCAGAAGTTCTAAAAAAAACCCCAGTACTTCAGGGTGTGAATTTTACACAAACCATGTACAAGATAAAGCTGAGTCAGAGGGGGCTGTTTCAGCTTCACAGGCTTTGCATAAAAAAGCCAACATTTAGTATGCCTGCTCCTGAAGGTAAGGGGTGACACTAATACAACAGCAACAGCAAAAAAAGGGAATTTTCCTCTAAATATATAGGTTATGCTTTAGGTCCTATAAAGACTTCCACTACAGAATACACAGACCAAAAGTACAAGTGTATTTCAAAGAGCACTACTTAAACGTTAAACCACTGACAACAGCAGATTCTGGGATCACCAACTGCAACTCTAACTCATTTCCTCCTCACTGTAACATTTCTTTAATCAAGGCAAACCATATTTTGGTATTTCTATCAGCCCTTTGAAGAGGAAAGCCTTTAGGGTGGAGTTGGGGAGGGTGTCAGACAGAGGAGTTACATCTATCTCCTTTTTGATACTTCTCTTTTAGGAAGGTGACTTTTACTTAAACTGAAATGGTGGTGTTCTAACAAATGGAAAAGCAAGCAGAGACTGCATGCTCTGCATCTATTCAGTTGTGATAAGCGCAGGTTCTGTTCCTGACAGAACATGTTCCCAGATGCAGAATTTTCAGAAGTGAGACATTGAGTGAGTCAAGGCTGTGACATTTCATGTGGGAATTACTTTCCAGTGTCAGACACAACCATCTCACAGTCACTAGGAGAGATGTCACTTGCTACTTACTTTTCCCCCAGGCTTAAGTGGCAAGTTCAAAGGTAACTGATTGTGGTTTAGTTATATCAAAGTTCATTAAAGATTCTTTTCAATAAGGAAACATCCTGTTAAATTTTCTAGTCTGAAAACTCAAGCAGCAGTCTCTCCATTCCATTCTGATTCTCAATTCCAGGCACTGAAGTGCACTGAGGATGATCAGTGTACTTAGAACTGTGGGCTTGCTATCCCTCACAAGCCAACCAAAAATGCTCCAAGTTACACAAAGTTCTCAAACAAAGCCACCCTCCCCTTAGTTTCTTGGCAGTTCCAATGGGGCAAGGCTGAAGGGCAGGAAGGATGGATCAATGAGTTCTCACCAGGGCAAGCAGAGGCAAACATTGGTAAGGCATGTTCCTCCTGGTTCCTCCGTTGGTACCGCTGCACAAATTCCCTCTGGCTCTCCAGGATACTGAAATCTGCAGCTATAGTGGTGTCAAATACATAATGCACCCCTAGGGAAGCAAGCAGAAAGGAACACTGAATTACTGGAATGCTTTGAATCTCACAGGCTTCTTTCAAAGTTCCAGGCTCATACAAAGCCTTGGGGTATCAATGGGTATATTCTTTCCTAACTTCAAATTTTTACAAAATAAATGAAAGCCATACAGTTAAAAACTATCTTCAAAGGACCACCAACTTGCTAATGCTACAAGCAACACTGCAAATAATTCTCTGCTTCCTTCTAAGAAGTCTGCCATTCAGCATATGTTGCTTTCAGTTTAATTGAATGGGATTTTACAACTCCTGGGTGAGACACAGTGATGTTTGAAAAGGAGCATTTTTTTTCAAGACATGCTGAAGTCACTTATCTTCCAGTTATATCTTGCACTGCTGAAGTTGTCTGCAGAGGTAGAGGAGCCTATCACCAACACAGCAGAGTCCTCCTGGCAGCTTATTTAACAACACACTCCCTATCAGCCTACGTAACACCGAGCACATCCCCACAGCAAGTCAGGCATTGATAATCAACATGTTCCAAGAAAACTGGGGCCCACCACAACTTAGTAATGCCTTGAGATGAAAAAAATCCACTGGGTACAAAGATGCATCCTAAAAACTATGAAAAATATATAAGGGAGGCAACATTCTATGAGTTTATTATTGTCCTTTTTATTCCTCCCTCAAGTAAACAAAAAACTCCAAGCTCATGATCAAATCCTCCTAGATTTCTCAGGAGTGAAGGTTTTCAAGCCAGTTCTGCAACGTCCTTCTATTCCATGACCCTTACTGTGAGCAGGGAATGTCTCAATTTCTGACACTGCTCTGTCTCTCTGGTGCCCCTTTGTAACAGAGTGAGCAGTTCAAACTCTGAACCAGGCTGTGCAATGGCACCTTATGACTGCAGACAGAATACCATGGAAGGGAGTCCCAGTATGGCTTGGGCTGGAAAGGACCCAGTTCCAACCCCGTGTCAGGGACACCTTCCACTATCCCAGGTTGCTCCAACCTGGCCTTGGACAGTTCCAGAGATGGAGCAGCCACAGCTTCTCTGGGAAACCTGTACCAGGGCCTCCCCACGCTCATCTCTTCCCAATACCTAATCTAAGCCTGCCCTCACTCACTCCACACCCTTGTCAAAAGCCCCTCTCCAGCTCTCTTGTAGCCCTTTCGGGTACTGGAAGCTGTTGAGGAATCAAAACAACTAAACAATCCCCCCTTTCTGCTCCACCACCATAACAAACCCAAACTTACCAAGACTTTTGAGGAAACCACAGAGTCTCTTGGCTGCTTCATTCACAGACAGACTGAATTTAGCAGCAAAATAAGGCAATGACTGAGGGCATATAGACACTGCCAACACTTTGTGTTTTGAGGTATCACATTTCTGGTAAACAAAACAAAAACAACAACAACAAAAAGATGTCACCACAACAGAGTAAAGCTCTTCGCTTTCCCTCCCTTTATCACTTGTGAAGTTATTTCTTAGTTTCATATGCTTCAGTGGGCTCATTCATTAAAAACTCTGTGAAACGATCATCAAGTTGGGGCAGGACAGGATGTTTCTCTGACCCTGTCAGTGTTTAATCATCTGCAGATGTTGCTTTTATATAATCCATCCCTCCCTTAAGACAATTCTGTGGTTGGTCTCCACATGGCATGAGGAAAGTTAAGAGACATTCAGCACCTGCGATGTTCTAGCACTGTGAAACATTCCAGCAAATGTGAAAAAAGTTTTATGTTTCAATATTGTTAAGTAAACTAATGTTCACACCAGGTGCATTTAAAGCTATAAATCCAACCCAGCTCTGAGGAACCCTTGGAAAATACCCAGGATGGTGTGGAACTGGACAGCTACAGATGAACCGTATGTTTTACCTGGGACATTTGCCACACCAGTTGAACCCTGTGAAGGCAAACCATGACTGTGCCACAGAGAAGTATCTCCCTGAAAAGGTCAGAGACCATAATTTGTACTTACACGCTGTATAATGACCCTTCAGGGAGAGCTCATGATTGCCTCTTGCTCAATGTCACTTCTGGACCCCTGAAGGTACCTGGTTGCCTCCCTGATGCAGGATTCAGGCTCTCTTAATAAAACCCACGTGACCCAAAAGGGGTTTTTTCCCTTCTATTTTTCTCATCTATGACAAAGACATACCCTATGGACAGTTAAACTCCTAAGAACATTTAATCACTGTGTAATGAATCCTCTTCATTTATCTCACTTATGTACAGATCAAGAAAAAGCATCTGGTAGCTTTAGCACACCAAGTAAGGACACAGAAGTCTGAGGCTGACCTAAAATAATTAACTCAGTATCAAGTTTTAAAGATCTGTGCACACATAGCAACTAACTTCCAGAAAAACCAGAACTGAGCAGAAAGTAACACAGCAATAGAAGACTTGCAAGTTTTGCTCAGAATACAGACAAAAAAATGTATGTTCCAAATACAGTCAGGTCAAACATATATTAAAAAAGCTCTACTTTAAAAGACATGACTTCCTAACTTTGTAGTTTGTGGATCCACTGCACCAAAAATCATCCAGAGCAGTCCTAATAATGAAAGTATGAATAGTTATGAACACTGAACTATGGACTAATTTGTAATGAGGCAGTTACATTTGCAATCAACTGTCCTGCTGCAGTAGCTTTTCTCCAGCACTTAGGTTAAGTGCTGTGACCTGACAAATCTAATGTAAAACGACTTTAAATACTTTTAACGCTCATCTTGCCTCAAGTTTTCACTTCCTCTTTGGAAAAAACATATCCTGACAAATCCTCACGTTACCTGCCTTGGGAAACCAAGCTGTTACTCCTTCTGTAACTGCCTCCTCCTCACAGAAAACTGTGTTATCCTTTGGGTCACTGTACCTTGTTAAGGTTGAGAACACGAAAGAATTCCTTCTGGTTCTGTTGGAAAACTCTGGCTCCTTCCTCCGAGGTCATGCAGCTGTCACATGCTAGGCAGTCGCTAAGGAGTATTTTAGCATTAGCCAATGCATCAAACTCATTTTTCTGGGGAAACAAAAAGTAAAGGAGCATTAATAATGGAGATTAATAATCATCAAATGATTTTTCAAGACATCTGCAGTGAGCCAGTTGAAGGGCAAACATTCTCTCCCTGTTTGGTTTCAAACAAGACAGCCCATGACACTTGTGTGACATCCAAGATTACCCACAGGTAACCAAAATAATTTGTTCCATCCCTTCCCTGGCTCTGCTCCTGCTATTACTGTGAAAGTGCAACATATTTAAGTGTAAACACAGATCTAAACTTAGCCTGGTCCCTGTTCTAGTCACTTCATTTGCACTGCATTTCAGAGCTGACAGTCCCCACCAACTCACCCAGCAACTGAGAACACTTTTCCCTGACCTATTAAACATCTTTACCAGCCAGATGGCTTGGGCTACGTACCACAAGGTAAAACACAACACAGTCCTGCACTGAACACACACACAGACCAAGAGATTCATACTCCTGCTATGACACCACTGGCAGCTCACCTGAGAAAGCTTGGATATAAAGACATCTTGTGCACTTCTACTCCTCTAAGTTGCCTGTTCTAAAGACTTAGTAAGATTTCTAATACCCCCAAAAATTCTTACAACTTTAGAACTTGGAAATTCTGTGTAGTAAGGGGCTTTTATTTCACCTTTTTAAAAGGTTTTTGATTCACATTATGTTTACAAGTCCTCATAACTACTTACATACAACTGCTTGGTGATTAGCATTATATTTAGTACTTGAAAGTTGTGTCCTTATAACCTCCCTTGGGGTACACAACAGCCAAGAACATCAATACAGCACGTTACAGTTTGTAGCACCATTACCTCTTCAAAGCCATCGCTTGAACTCAATGCATCAACAGACGCACTTTGTATATCATCATTTTTCTGTTTCTTACTGCATTCCTGAAACAAAACGTACAACACACGGATTACACAAAGCCTGTTCACCCTTCCGCAACTCCCACCTCGCAGAACTGTCCGTACCACGACCCGCGGATACAATTTCTTTTACAGTTTCCTAGCAGCGTTCCTTCTGCCCCTCCACACGCAGGGCCTCCTGTTCGGATGGATGTAACACCCCGGGAACTCCCCCGCCTCCTCGGCTGGCCAGTTCTGGGGGTTTGTTGGGCAGGGGCTGCCCGGGGGGGAGCCGAGGTCTCTCCGTGTCCCGCATCGCGGAGGTTTCCCCGCCGGGTCCCGCTGACCTTGGGGCCGCTCCCAAGGAGCCCCTGCCGCCCGCGCCCCGGGGCCGCGTCCCCCCTCCCCGCCCCGAGGGGACCCGCACTCACCTTTTTGGTGCAGTTCTCGCACTTCATTTGCGGCGCGGCGGGCGCAGCTCGGCCCTGGCGCGGTGCTGCTGCCGCCGGGGTTGCGGGACAGGAGAGAGCGGTGCGGGAGCTGAACCCGCACGGCAGCGCCCGCCGCCCGCACGGGCCCCGCGCCGGCCCCGCCGCCCTTTGTTACCGCGCCCGCCCCGCCGGGCGGTCCCGGGGCGGGGGCGGCCCCACCGGCCCCGCACATCCCTC
>VXBA01003202.1:1402566-1427039 GCA_013399895.1 Serilophus lunatus
GCTGTGGCCGCAGAGCGGGCGGGGCGGCCCCGCCTCCGCCGCCTCCCCCGGCACGGCCCGGCCGCGCCCGCCGGGCTCATTGCGGACCTGCGGCGGCGCACGTACGCGGGGAGCTCCCATCCTCATCCACGGCCCCGTTCGGATCCAGGGCCCCATCCCGATCCACGGCCCCATCCCGATCCGTGGCCCCATCCCGATCCATGGCCCCATNCGGGCCCCCAGCGAGTCCCGGGCCTGGGTCCCGGCCCGCCCTCTGCGGGGCACCGTGAGGGGAGTGGGGCCGGGCCGGGCCGGGCCTGAGGTTCCGCCGCTTCCCCGCAGTGTCCCGGCCCCGCAGTTGTGTCACACAAAGGGTTGTGTTTTTTTTTTCCCCCATGAACTGACGCTGCGCGAGTTACTAAATACAGCACCCACAGCGTTTTGTTTGACCGGGACGCTGCGATCTCCTGTTTCTTTGAGGAAACACAAGGGCCAGCGATGCTGTTCCCAGGCAGGAATCACAAATCCTTCCGTACAGCATTATTAAACAGAGGCAGCAGCTTCTTTCTTTGGGGCCTCGGGAGCCTCAAAATATTAATTAAGAGTCCTCTAATTTCTTGTCTTTCTAAGCCTCAGGTTGTGGCATTTAGACAGAGAGGTTCGATCCACATTTTGCTGCTTTTTAACCCCCGGCCCCATGAACACACACAGAGCCCACGCCTCCGGCTGAGCAGAGCAGTTTGTCAAGTGTAAAATGACATTTCAGAAATTAAACCACAGAACTTCCAACGAACACGCAATTTTCTGCCTAAATGCAACTTCCCTTCGAGTGCCCCGGGGAAATCCCCTCCTGGTGCAGCTTTTCGGCACAAGGGTTGGAGACAGGCAGGGCCACAGAGGTTTGTCACCCAAGGACACGACTCTGAACGCTTGTTTCATTATAAGGATACTTAAAAAACAACCTCGGAGAGGAATGTGAAATTAAAGTGCCTTTCCCCCCTCCCAATTTTCCTTAGTTTTGCCATAATGAAAGCAAACAAACTCTTACTGCCCGTGTAAAGAAAAATAAGCTGATTAAACTGATGTTGATTTACATCTGCCCTGGAAAAATATCACTAATCCTGGCCTGAGGTGAAAATTGTAATAGCTTTGGTAATAATTCTCTGTGCCCTGTTCTCTTCATTCACAACACTCACATTTCACATTAGCACATAAAGCCAAGCTTTTGAAAAGCATCACAACCACTCAAGAGCAGTCCCTGTGCAACCCAAGAACCCCCATTTCCTACAGACTTGCTGGAATGCAGCATTATTTGACATCTCCTTTCCTGTTCCTTTGAAGGAGTATTTTCATATTAAAAACTGCATTGACCAATATGATCAGAGCCCAGATGAAAGTTCTAAATTAGGAATGTGTTAAGAATTGCACTTAAAGGCACAGCTAAAATCCTCCTGTTTCACACTCTGGTGATTATGCTGACATTTATTGCCCAAAATTGATACAGTGATTCTTCAAAAGCCCTGACACTTTTGGGTATTTCTGCAGCTGCAGAGATCATATTGAATGTATTTTTTATTTCACAGACTGGTTTGGGTTGGGAGGGACTTTTCAAGGCCATTTCAAGGCAGGGACACCTTCTCCTAGAAGAGGTTGCTCAGAGCCCCCTCCAGCCTGGCCTTGAATGTTTCCAGGGATGGAGATCTCTTACAGGGCAGTAGATTAAATTTCCCCCCAATATTTCTTCATATTCACGAAAAAAAATAAAGAACTGCAGGGAAATTGGAACATTTTCAGAAATGGAGGACATCTCAGGCACACACTGTAAGTATCCCTACTTCACTCCCTGGCTTAGGAACACCTGGATTGAATTAATTTTAACAATTGAAACCAAAAGAGCAAAAACTTGTACAAACTGAAGGGTGTGCAAGGAATCAGTGTTTCAGTGCACAGTGTAACATCATATTTGTGTCCAAATGAGATAATTAGATGTCCCATTTATTTTATTGCCACGAGCACTGTCTGCTTTCCATCAGCTGTTGATGCCATTTCCCATCTCCACGACCAACCATCCCACTGGGCCTCACAACCTCAGACAAGAAAGCACCATCCTCTTTAATCTGCCCCAGGGAGGCAACAGTTACCACTTTTTCAAGGCTCTCCCCATCTAAAAGCTTTCCTGTGTTAACACCAGGTAGCACTTAAGGGCATTGCTGGCTTTGATGGCCACTCTTGCTGTATTTGGCCTCCATGTAACATTTATCCCTCCACCTGAAGTGTTTATACCCGGAATAAAATGGAGGGATAAGTATTTCTCTGTGCAAACAGTCTGTTGCAGGCTGAACATCTCTCATACAAGGCACTGCCAGCTGTAAACGACAGCACAGCCCCCAGAGCTGGGCAGTAAACCTTGCCTGCAGCTGGTACACGCGTGTATTCCATGAAATCCCTGCAGGCTGCACACACCCTGCTCCCACAGGGGGCACCAGGCAGAGTCACTCCACGGGGTGAGCTCATTTCCAACGGGACTCGCAGCCAATTCCAGCCCCAAACAACCCCGGGCTGGGAGCTGGGGGCTGCTTCCAACCGACTGCTGGGATCAGGCACTCTGGGGATTCCTCCTGGCACGTTCATAGCATCACATGCCTGTTGCACAGCTGAGTTTCTGAAGACCTTGGGGTGAAAAAGAAAAGCATAAGGAGCTACAAAAGAATATTGAGGAAAATGATTTGAAATTAGGACAAAGCACCAGAAAACCAGGAGTGTCAAACTAATGTAAAATAAGGGCCAGTTCCATCTGCATATTCTTGGGTTTAGACCAATGACTCCAAAGTTAGAGGTGTATTTACTACACAAACAGTATGTATATATTTACACAAAACCCTATCTTTATATTGTCCACCAAGAAGTCCACAAATAGTCAGCTACATATTCCTGAATGTTTATTTTGGCAAATAGTTTTTGTTTCTGCAGCAACACATTTTGGAATTCATGCTTTAAATTTTTCTAATCCAAGGTCAGGCTTTTAAAATGGGTTTCTTCACTCTTTTTTATTGGTAGGTGTAACACCATTCACCTGCTTCAAAGTGCTGGTGTAAAAATCCCCAGATTGTAGAAAAAAATGCTGTAAGAATCATTAATGGACAGCAGAAGCTTACAATGATCCCATATTCCAGTTTCTTTGAGTGCGTGTGTGTGGTATTTCCCATAGCTGAAATTATTTCTCTCTAAATTAATTTAATTAAGTCGTGTCACATTGTCCTACTGTGGCCTTTGCAGAACTGGAGAAGTGCAGAATTGCAATATTTTTGCAGTTAGTAATGCAAGATTAGAACAAAGCGATAGGTTGTGTGGTTTCATTCTGAGTGGAGGGGGCAGATGAATTTCTTATTTCACTCTGCTCTACACACAAGAAATCTTCTGTATCACTCAAAATGGTTTAGCATTTGGTTTCCAGAGAAACTGGGTGCTTATAAAAGCTGATTGACAACTGATTAGACCTAAATTTCTTCCCAGGAGACTCAGTCAGCTGCTTGTTTGGGCTGAGCACACGTGATAGTTATTACTTCCTATTCTCCATCCAAATCCAGCAGCTGGTACCTCGTGACTCCCAGGGAGGGCAGTTCATTCCTGCAGCTCCTCAGCGCCTTTTCCCATTAACAGAGCCACACAAAAATCGCAGATCAGTCCCTGTCAGATGTCATCCAGGACGTTCCTGTGCAGCTGAGAGAGGACAAAGTACCACTCCAAGTTATACACTGACTTTCACAATGGGAATGCAAGAAGTTCAGTTAAACTACAGATGTCTGCAGTTGCTCTAAGGGATTGCACAGGAGCAGCTTTCCCATGGGAAGGAGGATTAACTGAAACACAAAGGATTTTCCAAACGTAGCCTATTTGGCCTCAACAAAAAAGTCACTCAGTATTTCAACTCTCCTCCCCAGACAACAGGTTTTCAACCCCAAACGTTGAGCTGCTACACAAGGTGCCCGGGCCTTCACAGGGGCTGGCCAAGCCTGGGGACAGCCCTGGAATGGGACAGCCCGCCCTCCTCACACGAGGGGCCGTGTCCCCCTCATTCAGCGCAGGTCTATCAAACTGTGCCCAGTAATTCTCCCTCATCCGCCAATCCAGGAGCTTCGCCCTCTTTTTCAGCGCCGCGACAGTAAAACACGCGAGCGACCACGGCCGCCCTCGCTCCGGCACGGCCGCCATGCCGGGTACTGGCAGCGCGCCGCCATCTTGGCGGGGGCGGTTCGCGTGCCCGTCCTTTGCCCGCACCCAAAATGGCGGCGGGGGCGTCCGTCCCTCCCTGAGGCGGGTTCGGGCTGAGGGAGCAGCGGCGGCCGCGGGTCCTCTCGGAGCGGGGCCGGGGCCGAGCAGGTACCGCCGGGACGGGGCCCAGCGCAGGGGGAGCGGGGGCCGCTGTTCCCCACGCGTAGGGGGAGAAATCCCGCGCGTTGGGTGGGTTCGGGTCCTTGGGTGGGGAGGGAGGGAGGGACCCCCTCGCTGAGGGGAGCCCGGGCTGTGTGGGGGGGGAGCAGGTGCAGCACGGGGAGGGAAGGAATCAAGAGCTGTGTAAAGGAAATCCTTCTGATGCGCGGTGCTGACATGATGGGCTTTGGAACTGAAGCTTTCAAGGTGCTTCTTTCAATGGGTTTTGCTTGGCTCGACCTCAGCCCGGAGCTTGGAGGAAGCGTAAGAATGTTTGTTTCGGTGCTGGAGATCAGTTTAGTGTCAAACCCAATGAATTCAGGCAAAATCTGACAGCGGATTGACATAGCAGCCCCAAAACGCCTATCTGCAGTCGTTAAATTTTGATAATTAAACTTACGTCTTCACTTGGAGGCACGTTTATGGTTTATTTATTAACATGTGGGTTTGGAAGCTGCTTTAGTACTTTGTGCCCCCTGCAGCCCCTCTCTTGCCAACCTGTGAGTGACAATCCCATTGATGTCGAGAGCCCAGCCTTGAGCCAGGACCCACCTGCACGTTTGGGCTTTGCTGAATGAACACGGGGGGAGATACCAAAGTTTGCATCAGTGGATTTAATTGACTTGTACCTGAATTATGTCGTCGGGGCAATATTTGTGAAATACAGCCAGGTTTGTGCTGCGGTGTCTGCGTGTTTGATAACGTGTCCTTGTCTTTTAGGCTGTAGGCAGGAGGAGGCATTGTGTGCACAGAGAGGTTTTCCTGAGAGCAACTCACAGGAGTCGTTTGAAAATTAAAATTTGATGCCTGACATCCGGAGGAGATGGAGTGTGTCTGATGCATAAAGTGGTTTTGGCTCTTTCGGTTTCAGATGCTCTCGGATGTGTTGCTAAGAGATTAAAATCAAAGTCGTGGGTGCTTTTTGTTTAACTGAAAGGACTTGGCTAAATCTGCTCCCCTGGAGCTTTGTCTCCCAAGTGGCAGCATGGCAGGAGTGCCCTGTTGTATCCAAGAACAGGGATAACTAAAGGACTGAAAATCACATCCTTTTCTTCTTTAAGAGCCTGGATGTGCTTGGGCCTGCTCTCTACTTTTTTTTTTTTTTCATGGTTTTTCAAAACCTGGTGAATTTTGGCATTCTTCTGGCAGCCTGTTCTCGTGGGCATTTAACAGCACCTTAATGCCAACCTGCTGGCCCTGGTTCTGGGGGACAGGCTGCCTGGGAAGTGGCGCAGTCACCATCCCTGGAAGGGTCCAGAAAAGGTGCAGGTGTGCTGCTTGAGGACATGATTTAGTGGTGGATTAAAGGTTGGGATTCCTGATCTTTAAAGGTTTTTTCCAGCCTAAACCTCTCTGTGATTCTGTGCTGTCAATAGTAAAAACTTGCTGAAAGTGCTGCATGGGATTTAATTAGTACCTGTCTTTTTAATCTCTGCTGTTAATTTCTGCCTTGGCTGGGGGGATGGTTTTGTTCAGACACAAACATTGGTGTTGTTGGAAGCTCCTGGTTGTGTTCTTGAGGTGGCTTGGAAGATGGGAATGCCATCCCTGGCTTTCTGGGACACTGGCACTGCCTGGCTGTGACTGTGACCCCTCCCTGGTGGGAGAGACCCACAGTCAGAGGTGCTCAGAACTGCCCTGTCCTGCCCCAGCTCCCAGACTAGTCCTTCACACAGCCCTTTCAGTTGGTTGGAAAGATGCTGTCAAAGAACTTTCCATTCCTCTTCCAGTTATGCAACTCTCCACATAACAGTTTCTCTTTGTGGTTAAGTGTGCATGTTGCTCTTCCTGGGCAAAAAGTCTGTGTTCTTACCCTGGACATCTTGTAGAATCTGGATTAAGATTTACCAAATCTTGCAAAAGTGCTGGGAAGGGAGAGTGGTGGAGTCTTCAATGATTTAAATGTCTTAATTTTTTTTTTAATTGTTTTTGGAGCAGTGAGGTTTCATGAGTCAGCCTGGGCTGTGTGGAGCTCCTTTTGAAGATGTACATGTTGGTTGAACACCGCACGAGTTCCCACCTCCACCTGAAGAGATCCCCTGGCATCAGGTCCTGGTCCCTGTGTGTTGGTAAGACCTCAGCACTCCTCAGATGATTTCACAGCTGGCTTTCAGGGAAGAGAGTCCGTGAATAAACTCCTGGAATAGCCTCTAGCAAGAGATGCCTGTCTGCCAGGCCTTTTCCTTGCAGGAAGAGGAGTGATCATGCTTTGGATTCTTCCTTTAGTGTGGCCACTAAATGGCTCTGAAGTCTCCTCCTCAGCCTGGCAGTTTCACTGGGAGACTGATCATTTTTCTGTCACCTGCTGAACCTCAGAGGCTCATGGACAGAATTTTAAGGGAGTCCTGGAAGACCAAGAACAGAAAATTCTATGCCATGTAGGAAGATGGATGTGAAGCTCCTGAAGGGGCTGTCTACTTAGTTTTCAGAAAAGGAAAACTGCAGTGTGTTGAATGGTGCTGGGGTTGATGGTGAACTCTTGATGATGCTGTGGGTGAAATGGGAAGTCATACATGATGTTCTGAAAGGCATCCTTATCAACACTAATAAACAGAAAAATTAAACTTAGGGTTGTACTGAGAGGGCTGGTGGGGAAAACGTGACAAATCCTGCTTTCCAGCTGAGCACATCCCACTGAATAACACCATGAAGTTGTCATTGCTTTTTGTGATGTTGGGACAAAGTCTTTGCAGTTGCAGCAGCCTCTGGGCCATGAGGGACTCTTCAGCTGCTTCTTCCTCCTCCCTGGCAGAGAGGAGCTGGCAGCTTCTGGCTCAGATGTGTCGCAGAAGTTTTCTTTTGGTTCCACAGAGCAGTTTAAGGGACAAATAACCGTTGCAGCGTTGGTGTGAGCACAGTCAGAGCTGTGCTGTGCTGAGGGGAAGTGTGGTGTCATGGTTACACCGAGTCCCTCTGAGCTGCTCCTCCCAGTTGTGTCACAGCATTTTTGTTACTGACCTTGGCCCCTGTGCTTTTAGTGTCTTTGCCGAATGCAAGATTTTTGATACTAAATTTAAAGGAGGAAACAACTGACTTTCATATAGTGACTTATGTTGCGATCACATTTGTCCTTTTTTTGAAAAGTGTTGTTTTTCATCAGGGAATTTTAGACTTCTTTAAGCTGCTTCTTTGTTCTAATTCTCCCCTCTTTCTTCTTAGGAATAGCCTCCATAGGTTTGGCTGCTGCTTATTACAGTGCAGGTAATGGCCTCTCATTTTTTTTGAAGAACTGTTTCTTCTTTCCTGTTGATCTGTTTTTCGTGCTGGTGACTCCTCTGCAGCTCCCACCTGGTCTTACAAAGGCAGTGGAGGTACCAATCCCACATTGTGGTGTGAATATTAAAAATCAATAATCATTTGTTGCCTGTGTGACTTACTGTGCTTTAACACTCTGCTTCTTACTCAGCCTCCCTTTCCACTTGCAAGAGTATTTTTAATAATGATATTTAGTGCTCTGTGGTGCTTTGTACTTTCAGTGTGTTGTGTAAATGTGATTATCTGGCCCTCACAGCTCTCCTGGGAAGACAGATAATCACTGTTTGCCACCATAATGAAATGATTACTTTGCCTTTGACGGAAGTGCTCTGTTTCTCTGGAAACTGTCAAATCATCACTGGCAGAGATTACTCACACAAACACCTTTGGAGCTCAGACAGTACTGCTGCAGCAGAGCAGATTGCACCAAATGCCAGCTGGGATTTTTCCTGGAAGATGCAGTGTTATGCAGAAATTTTTAAATTTTAAAATTTAATGGTGTGTAGGACTATGCTACCAATGTAATCCATGTATTGTTAATTAAAGAGTAAAATAGAATGAAAGCTGCTTGAGCCATCAGCTCAATCAGCCTTATTTATTTTAAGACATTGGACCAAAGTTGTCTGAAACAACCCTGAGCACAGTTCTTAATCTCTGCCTTCAGTTAAAAGCCTGAGTAAGCAAATTGCTCAGGCTGCTATAGATAAACGTTTGCAGGACATGAAATGCAAATGTTTGTTTGTCAGAAGGGCCAACTGCGTCCTTTTATGCAGGAACATGTTTGCTTTAGTGAATCTTCATTGTCCTTTTCATTACCCTTGTCCTGTGCAGCACAAATACTTGGTGGTTGACAGCAGGTTGGCAGTTTTATGAATGCCTTTTAAGATGCCTTTGCTTTTAAAGTGGAGAAAGACGCAAAGTTACAACCTTGCCAATAATAACATATGCTTATCATTCTGCATGGTTTGAAGCCCAGTGTGAATGAAGTCCCTGAAAAATATGAAGAGTTTCTCTATTTTCATCCTGAGAGAGAACTGTAAAACACTTGTGGGACAACTAAAGGCAAAAATGTTCAGAGAAACCTTTTTTCCTTTTATTGCCTTTAAAGGGAACATGTTGCTTTTAGAGCTGTTTGAATACCAAAGAAGGGGGGGGAAAAAAGCTGAATTTGTGCATTTTTTGCATTGTTCAGACAGCTTGGCATGGAAACTCTTCTATATGGCTGGGTGTTTCTTTGTGGCAGCACAGAACCTGGAGCAGTGGGAGGTAAGATGCTGAACTCAGGAAAAGAGGTTGTGTGAGTAAGAAGCAGTTGACAGATGCTGATTCCAGCAGCCCCAGGCAATTGCTTCTCCAAACAGGCAAGTTGTGCCTTTGGTTTTGAGGGAGCCCTTTGGGGTTGCTGTACTGGGACCAGAATTAGGGCAATAGTTCTTTAACCATGGAAAAATGAAAACATGAAGGTAAATATGGCAATTTCTAGGGGGCAGATTTGCCCTAAAATATTCTGTGGGCTTGTCTTTTATAAAAGAGGGTGAATGACCAACATGATTTTGTACTTACCCTTCCAGCTAATGACAGAGCCATCATTAAACAGGGGAGCTCTAACCTTCCAGGCTGCTCAGCTGTTTTCCTCTGGGACAAGAGTGGTGTTAGCTGGCTTATAATCATGTGGATGTTGGTTTGTGGGAGCAGTAAGCCAGTGCCTAGGATTGTCACCTTGCTGACCTGAGGTTTATTAGAATGAGCAGCTCAAACACGAGCCACCCTCTTTTCATTGACTGTCAGGGATGTTTGGGCCCTTGGAGCACAGCACTGGTATGCTGAGTGCTTAGACCAGAAGTGAAAAGTACAGGAGTTACAAGCTGGAGTTCAAATTGGTTTCCAGGCAAAGTTTTTATTACACGAGGAATGTGGCAAGAGGAACAGTGGACTGAGTTTTGGCTCCCTTCTAGAAGTAACATGGGGATATGATCAAGTCTCTTGTTAAAACCAAGAGCAAGACTGACTTTCACAGTCTAATAATGGAGGAGTGTCTCTAAACTAGCTGTGTATTCTTCTGTGTTGCCAAGTGATTTTCTCATAGGACTATTTTTATTTTACTTTGAAGCATAGCCATTGATATTGATAGTGTTTTTAAGAAAATCTTGACTTTTATTTCTCATTTTTACAGGAGGCTGTATTTGATAAGGACAAGGGAACAGTCTGCCTAAAAACATTCAATCTGTACAAAAAAATACTGACCTTGTCAAAAGGAGGCAATGAACAAGGTGAGAAAGCAGCATCTGTGGTAGAAAATGTGGTGAGCAGCAGAAGAAATGGATATGTGCCCATTAATATCTTCTCTGGAGATCTGTACTCCAGTTAAGGTGCATCTGTTTCCATATCTGCTTTGTTCCCTGGCAGCAGATGCAACAATCTGCCTCTGAGGGCCCACATGCTCTTTGCATTGCTCTGAATGCATCTCATTAATGATTTTGATCCAAGGTAACTGGGCTTACACATTGCTTTCCATGATAACCTTAACCATTCCTTTGGGATGTTGATGTGCAGGTTCACCTTTCCCTTGGCTGGCCTGCTTGGCAGGTGGGACTGGCAGAAAAAAAACATTAATTTTGGGTCCAGAAGCTGAGTTTTCTGTAATCTAATTGGCTGGGGTAGCAGGCAAATGTTTAGTTCTCATATTCAAGCAGGCATGTTGTCATGTGCAATTAAAGCAGCAAATGCAGTTTAATGCAGTACCTGATGTCTTTTGGGCTTCCTGTTGGATTAACAGGAGTTGCAGTGCAGTGTTTGACTTGGCTGGGACACCGAGTCAGGAGCTCTACTGCAGACTCAAGGAGGATCCTCTTCCATGTCAGAGCTTTTATTCTACTTCCTGATCTACATCAAAGCATCTCTCAGTATGCTTAGAAAGCCAGCAACATTTGCAATGTTCTTAAGCTGAATTGTTTTTTAAGCAGTTCATTTTGAAGGTAAAAGATGTGGAGAAGGATGTTTTATGTTTCTGAACTTCTCTTTAGGATGTGTGTATGCTGGGGAGCTGAGCGCATCTCTTCTGAGAGCTTATTTGGTAATACCTGCTACAAAGTAACATGTGGACGCAGAGATCGGCAGTTAAATATTTCAATCTTAATAAACTTGACACCTGTTTGCCTTCTCTGTAGAGAAAAATAGTTACACCTATCATTAAAGAGGGGAACTTACGTAACAAACTGATGTTCCCCAGGCCCTGGGAGGCTGTGTGTCCTGTTCCTTGGGGCTGCAGTCACACCCTGTAGATCTTGGTTTTGCCTGGACAGTTGCAGGGTACCCTGGCTGTGTGGGGTCCCAGCAGAGTCCCTGTGCCCCCAGTCACTGAGTGGTGCCTTGTTCTCCTGCTGTGTTTGCAGTGGTGGCTCTGCTGACCGAGATCCGGGACGTGAACGTGGAGGAGGAGCCTGTGCGGTACTTTGGGAAGGGGCACCTGGTGCTGCTGCGGTTTGTCACTGGATTCTCACACCCCCTCACCCAGAGTGCAGTGCTGGGCTGCAGAAGGTGCAGTGGGCACTTGTTAAACTCAGATTTCTGTGTAAGGTGGGAAGGACCAACCACATGGGTCAGTAAACAGCAGCTGTTGAGTCCAGGCTCAGCTCTCAGACCTGCTGGCGTGGCCTCGTGTTAGCTGAACCTCTTAAACCTTTTCACTTGCAGATGTTTGGGCAACACCATCTATCAGGATCAGATTTAAATATTTTAGATCCCTTTAGTGCTGCATGTTTGCTGATTACCTCCACTGGCTCAGCTGTGCAGTGGCAGAGGGGATTCATTGGTTTGCAAACATTCAGTGGATTTATTTTAGGCAGTGATAATAAGAAATCTTGCAGCAAGGACTGGGGAAAGGCTTGGTTTGTTCTGATGTGGAAGTAGTGACTCCATGTGGGATGCTGTCAGTCTTACTCTCTATGCCATATGATTCTCCCTCCAAGCAGTTATTCCTAAGAATTAGCATGTTTATTGTTGTCTTGTCAGCACCACAGTTGCACTAATTCTTTCATTGTTTTTTCTTTTCCACAGTGATGTGGAAGCAGTTGCCAAACTCATTACTAGTTTCCTGGAGCTGGACAGAGTAGAGAGCCCACAGGATTTCTCTCAGAGCAGTGAAACAGAGGGAAGTGATGCAGATGAACCACAGGAAAAATACTAATAATCATCATGAGCTGAAGTAAGCAGAGGCTTTCACACATCTGGAAAAAACTCTGTTCCTCAGAAAAAGAAATCCCTCACGACCCCGACCTGGGCATTTTTCTACCTGTGCATTTACAATGGGAGGAATCTGCCTTAGGGCACCTCCTTTAGTGCTAAACTGCTTCAAGACCCACGTTCCCAGAATTGCTGTTGTAGAGCCCAAAGCAAATTCTCTTCCATTTCCTCCTCTGCCTTAGTTCCTGCATGTGGACACTGCTGGCTTTTGAACATTGTCAGCTCACCAAACTTGTCTAGGAATAATTATTTATTGATTTGAAATAGCTGTGTTCCTGTTAATGGAGATGTAGATGCAAACAGCTGCTGCAGGTACAGTATATGAAATGTAGAAGTGTTGGATTTGCGACTCACAATGCTTTGAGGTTTTTCTTGAAATGTTACAAATAACTGAATATATTCCTAAATGGGTTTTAAGCAGCTTAATATATGCAATTAGGTGATGCAGAGTAGTGGCACTTTTATATTCTCTACTACTGACTTGCCGTTAGATACCCGTGCAAATGAAAGTCTGAGTGCCTGTCTTGGAATTCCAAAATCAGGTTGATCAACCCGTAAATTGTCTTAACTTCTCTTGGACTGGCCAAGGAGCCATAAATAGTAAAGGGAAGAATGATCATGTTGATGATTCGATGTCTGTGGGATGTTTTAGCTTAACCCTGATCTGATCAACCTCTGGGCATAGACTATGCCAGGACAGAATAATCTTTTCCTAGACTTCAATGTTTACTATGTTTAGAAAGGAAGCAAGGACATCTTATACTTTAGGTGGGGAAAAGACTGATATCAAACAGCATGGTAGCCTAGAGTTGTTTAGTATTTCCTCACTTGAAATGATACCAAAGTGCTAAATAATCATTTTTTTAAGATAGCTGGGATAGATTTCATGTTTGACTTGTACCATGTTTTACTCCAGGTGTGTGGTGTCTGTTCTGACCAATGATTTCACAAATAGTTAAAGTACGAATTTTCCAAGGTATTTTTTGAAGTAAAAACTACCTCTGTCAGTCAACATACTCTGTCTAGAAATGAAACTCCATCATGCCTCCATCAACATAGTACAAGAAAAAAAATGGTAAAGAGCTGAAAGTTCATTCAACATGCTAAAACTGCTTGTGCTGAAGTTCATTAGGTTTTATTTAGGAATCTTACGCTCCTGAGACCTGAATTAGAAAATATTTACACAATTACTTCTAGATCTGATCAGGGTACAAGGCAACTGCTGTCTGCTTTCATGGTTGGCCAGCTGCAAATGTCTCATGGCAGCAGTTTCTTGAGGACTTCAGAGCCCCTGTTTGTGTTTCCAGTTGCTCTACCTCTACAGAGAGAAGGCTCTGAAGAGCTTTCAGCAGAAGCCACATCCTCTTGTGTGTTCCAGCATGGTTTTCAGTCCCTACCCCACACCACTGGAAGCTGCTGTGTATGAACGTGGGAAAACTGGGTAATTAGCTGAATTGGCCTGGATTTGGAAGCACAGCTGTAAGCAAAGCATAATCATCAAACCTGTTCAAAATAATATTGCAGGGTGTGACAAAATCCACTGTAATACATACCCCAGGTGATGCTCATTTTAGAGAGAGGAGAATGAGATTGGGGATTTGGAGAACCTTTTTTTTCCCCCACAATGTAAAATGAGAATGCTGAGTGTTCTAAGGACTTTCTGTAACAAATACTGATAAAACCCTTGGAGTATTGAATGGTATAATGTAACACAAGGGCTCAGCCCCTGGTAACTGCTGCTTTGTATCAAGGATATTCAGAGGGCATTGGTGGTGTGCATTGCACTTGGATTCTGAGCCCAGAAAAAACTCCCTGCATTCAGTCATAGGCAGTTTCTTTTGCATTCCCACAAGAGCTGACATTCCATGGAAGACACAAACCATGCTGTAGTTTTCCAGTTAAAAATCAGCTTTTGAAAGGTACGTCTGTTGGTCTGACCCTGCACTGCATCTTGTGTCCTGCTTCTGCTGAGCTCCTGTGCATCCTTGGTGTTGGTATTGTATGTACTGATGCAATATGCAATATCTTATACAATGTAAGGAAAATTCAGAACCTCTAGAGAGGGGAATGACCTGTAATAAGGTACAACATAGCTTGAAATGCATCCTGTGGAGTAAGTTGCTTTTTGGGTTGGTGTCCAATGATCACCTCTTTAAAGGTGCAGTTCCTCCTCATCCCTGAGCATCCTGCTGTGGTAGGCAGGGGAGGGATGGCAGCTGCCATGCACTGCGTGTCCAGGATATTTTGACTCCTCAGCCTTTCCCTTGGAGCAGCTGGTGCCATCCTTTCTTGTGCCAGTTCCATTCTGTCACTGTTGAAACAAGTACATTTCAGTGGGACCCTGAGTTCCATAGTCTGAGCTAAAGGGAAGGAGCACTGAGGACGTTCTCACATCCTGTGGGTTCTGCCTGACCTGTGGGGGGCACTGCTGGCTGATACAACAAGCTCCCAGGTGTTTTTTCTTGATCCACAGTTTGAGCTTCCTGTCCTCAAAATCTGTTTCTTTTGTAGTTGGAAGACATAGCCAGATTTTCATGTTTTGTAGTAACTCTGTGCGTGTGCAAATTTAACTTGCAAATTGCTGTTACCGTGACTTTGGTGATAGCAATGTTGGGGCACTCCTCGGTGATGTGGTGCAGCTTGAAGAATTGCTGAGGACAGCAGGTGCTAACTCAAGACAGGTGCTGCTCTTCCCTCTTCCACTTAGTCCTCTCTGATCCACTTCTTTTTTGCCACTTTCCCCCATTTTGCTGAAGGCTTTTTGGGATGGTTTTCCTCACTTTTCTTGCATCCAGCAAATTCAAAGGCTCAGTGAATGTAGCCTTACCTGTGCCTGATGTAAAGTGGCTTATACTCAAAGGAATGATGAGATTAATTTTGTTTAGGAAATTAGGTACTCTAAGAACAGTATGACAGGAGATGTAGTCATTCACTTTTCTGCCTATGAGGCCCATCCAGTGACTTGTGCCTGGTCAGCTGTAGTTTGTATGATTTATAAATTATTAGAAAACCTGCATAACAGACCTTAAGTTAGACCTAACACCCTGCCCCCTAAAACCAACCTTTACTAGGACTGTGTGTATCTGTATCTGGGATCAGTTGTGCAAGTCTCTAAAGGAAATCCAAGTATTTAAACTCTCAGCTAATATCTGACTCTGGGCTCCATTTATGGAGTTAAACAGACACCAAAAACTCAGCTGGCTTATACAGTAAATCAAAAGTGCTAGTCCTGACACTGTCATAGATTGCTGAGAAGCAAAAATGCTTCTTGAAACTGTTTAGAAATTGCTTTTTTTACTGTAAAATTGCAAGTAGAATTGCAGCAAGTCCTTGTTATACTGTTTTTTTTTAAAGTCCATTGATAAAATCAACTTTGATAACTTGTGTTGCTGTAGTATTTTGTATTGTTTTTAATTAAAGTTGTTAAAATATTATTGGTTGTCTGAATTACTACTTGGCACAGACCTACTGGGGGAGTTAATTGGGGGAAGAGGAAGCCCCAACACCTCCTCATTACTGGCCCTGCTGTAACTCTTGCAGTCCAGCTTTAATTTCATACCATCTATTTAACAAATCCAGTTCTCCACTAGAGAATATATTTCCATCTTCCTTTAAACCAAACCAACATGCCACACACACCCACAAAAAAAAAGCACATTTTCATTTTCTGAACATTTTACAAGCATTTTGAGTATCAAAGAATTTATTCAAGTAAAATAAAATCAAATCTTGTTTAGTTCAAGGTATTCAATTTTTCTAGTTAAGGGATACAGAGCAATTGCTTCTTTTTAGATAAAAATGTGCATGTGGACCTGATCACTGAGTCTCTCATTGAATGAAGTTTGTTATATGCTGTATTTTTACTTTCTGTATTTAGAGATTGTTCCAAGCAAATTTCAATACCTGTGCTTCCCAAATAACTTTCAAGAAAGGAATAAATGAAGCACACAAGTAAATACTTTGAATTTCAATTTGTGGTGAAGTAACCTACTTAACTGCCAGCCTTCTGAGTTACTTCCATTGTGGTGATGATCTTCCTGCTCCAGTTAAGTCCACAAACTATATTGCTATACATGATGAAAAGTTTGATATTAAGGCAAAATAAGCCAGCATTTCCCCTTCATGTTTAGTAACTTTAGTCATGCCTCAGATTGGGACAAACCTGCAGTTTCAGGTTTTACACAGCTGAACAGATGCCTTGCTGAGTGGGGTGATGCTTTTTGGTGAGGATGGGACTGAGCTGAGCTTCAGTGATATTTTGGCAGAACGTGAAGCAGCCCCGTGTGTTTGGCAGTTTCCTCTCCAGGTCCAAGGGTCACTATTCCTGGTCCTGGTCCTTGCTCAGCCTGGATGGGGACTCCTGACCTCAGCCTAACTAAAGCTGGGTGTAAGACCAATCATTTAATGTATTTCAAAGACTGGAAAAGTCCAAAACCTGGAACAAACCAGCTGCTCCAGGTTGTGGAAGGACTTGTGATGGAATGGTGGGACACAACTCTGAGCACAGCTGACAGTTGGAGGAGCCACAGTACAGAACATAAGGACCTAAAGCATGTTGTAAGTATCTTAAATACCAGAGCAGAACTTGCAGAACTTTTCCAGCTCACTGTTAAGTAAGAAAGTCCATTGCTACAAATCTTGAATTTGGAAGAAACTGGGTTTTTCTCCTACCTTGTAAAAGATCAGAGTTGTGACTCCCTCCTGCATTGTTATGCAAGGGGAGCACACCTGACTCACAGGGCAGGTGAATTAAGGCTCAGAACGTGTTAAGACAGGAAAATAGACCTCAAGTCTATTACACTAAGAAATTCCTTCCTGCCTTCAGGTCACTTTTGTTTAATCACAGTTTATACTTCAGCTCTCAGGATGACAAATTCCAGCTTGATGACGAGTTGCTGATTTTCACTAGCCACGTTTTCCCATGGAATGAGACAGACTAATTGAAGAGCCCCTAATTTTGTGCTTTTATTGCTTCATCTAAGTCATCCACCACTTGCTGCAGCTTCTGTAGGCTGGGGTGGACGTTCTCCTCCATCCACTCCTCTATAGCACACTGGGGGAACACTGGCTCCATGGCTGCCTGGAGGTCTTGCACCACAGCATTCCACTTGGAGAGGAGACTGAGCAGAAAGGAGAAGGAAGAAAAAATGACATTTGCAGATGAGCTCTGCCTCAAGGGAGGGTTGGCTTAACTGGCTTTTGGAAGGGAGTGCTGTCCTTAAAATGACTTTACAGGAAAAGCAGCATTTGTTACAAGAGCCCAAAGGACTTGATTTTGTTCAGATTGCAAAAGGTTGATGCTGTTTCTGTTTAAGTACCATTAATCCTGGCACTTTCCTCAAGCAATGACTTTTAAAGCACCAAAATGGGAGCTCCAAAAACCCCTATACACATTTGAAGTGCAACTGAAACCCACTGTGAGACTCATTGGGAATTTAATTCTGAGTTTTATCAGAAAGAGTAGATGCAGTTGGATATTCACCTTATCACAGCAAAAAAATTCAGCATGAGTTGGCATAATGTATACGATAAGTCCTGGAAAGCACATGGTGACAGGGAGCAAGAAAAAGGGCCTGGCTTTATTCCAAGCCCTGCCTGGACTCTGGCCCGTGGTGAAATCCTACACCAAGGCCAACCACTGCAGTAAGGTGCAGCAGGGCTGGACAGGAGCAACAAGGGAGAGGTTTTTGGAGACCAGTTTTGCACTTGTATTCAAAGAATTTATTCAACAGAAGGCAGGCAAAGAAAACATGAGAATCATAGAATGGTTTGTGTTGGGAGGGAACTCTGAAGATCATATAAGTCCAACCCAAACATGTCCTGTTTAAAGCCATATTATGAATACTTGGTAGTGTCTGATTCCACTGATGCTTTTGAGATAATTGGAGAAAGAGGAAAGGACTCAAAACTCTGTTACTGGAATGCCCAAAATATAACAACAGTCTATTTCCCATGTGATGCAAAACAAGTGGTGTTACCTGACTGCATCTGGCTGGAAGTGATGCATTATTATAGGATGAATAATCTTCCTTTTCCTGTGGTAGGGGCTGAACCAGCCTGTGACATATCTGAAAATGGATGTTAGTAGGAGCAGTGTTTGAAACAGCAGCTGTGTTTGTAGGCTGACAGGGAGGTGGGTAAGGCTTTAGCTCAACTTCTGCACAGAGATAATGCTTAAGGAGTAAGTTTATTTAAGTCTATGTATCTTTGGAACTAGCTTGTAAAAGACTGTTCCTGGCAGATGAGAGAAACTAATCATCTGCTGCAGTTTATGCTGCATTTCAAGCTCCTGCACCACTCCAAAATGCAATTTTAACTTCAAGTAGCAGTAAAATGTAATTCGGGAAAGAACTAGATGCTTGAAATAAGGCAGCACATAGTATTTGTGAATTCTGCTGAAATATTTTAAATTTTCAGCTCAATAGCATGTTCTGAGGTGTCAGTGACGCTTGCAATGCAGGGCTTGATGTTTAATTCACTTGGCTGGGGCTGTGCCCCACTTTGAGGGGATACAGCCCAAAACTGCTGCAGCCACACAAAGAATCAACATAAACTTCATTACCTGTTCCTTTCAAGAAGTTCATCCACTGATGACTTGAGGTAGAAACTCACTTGTGTCACAAGTGTGAGGATGTTGCTCCCAGGAAAGGTCCCCAGACTTGTGCTGTCCAAATGGGATCTGTTAGTCTCTGAATTTATAGGCAAGGAGAAGCACTTGAATCCTGCAGCTGGAATTTTACCTCATGAAAGTATCAATTTCCAGGTTAGGCATTCCCAGCAGCTTTTCCACATTTTCTTTAACCTTCTCAGAGTAGCCACCTGGAAGACAGTGGAAATAAGCAAAAGGAGCCTAAAGAACCAAAATCTTGACTTGAATCTAAACTGAATTACTTTCATTTATATGTCAGCATTGTTTCAAATCAATTTCAAAAGCAATTCAGCTTCTTACATTTATTTTGTAGTATAAACAAGAAGTTTTTGACCATTTGTGGGCTAGAACATAATAAATTATGAATATGCAATGGCTATTTTTAAATACTTAGGCTAAGAGACTTTTCTGCTCCCATTCTGCAAAACGTATTTTATAGTTTGTAATTCAGAGCACAATAAGATAGTCAAACCACCTCAAAATATAATAAGCCTGTGCCAACCTTAGGGCAAGGTCAATTCACTCTTGTGCTGGGCATTATCTAAGACAGAATAAAGCTGTCATTGTACCATTTTTTAGTGCCTGCAGACACACAGCCAGTGATGGAATTGCCACAGGAAGAAGCTCACACAAAACAGAGAAGTGATCATACCTATGTAAGAAAACATCCAATAATTAGACATTTTGACTGTTACAACATACTAAACAAGAGAGAAATTTTAATATTTCGGTCACTAAAATTCAAAGAGCTTTAGAAACATCAGTTTCTGTCTTGGAGAAGGGACCTCCTAGTTCTGAAATGTGAAGTATTCCTGTTTAACTAATAACAGCTACAAACCAAATTATATTCTCAAGGCAAATTTGGGCCAGACATTGGAACTCTTGACTTGCATAAAAACCTCCTTTACATTAACAAATTCTTCTTTCTTATGCAATATTGTTCTATTTGAGTTCACACCAGACACTCAGACATGCCCACCATGTGCTGTCTATAAGCAGTTCTAGGCGGCACAAAGTGCACTCCAGCCTTCAAACCCAAACTCCAGGTGGTGGTGTCTCCAAAGCAGTTGTTCCTGCTGGTTATTGCTGTGCCAGCTGACTGAAACTCTGGGGGTGAGGCCCAGCAGGGACTGGCAGATAAGGATTGCAGGGTTGCAAAGTTCCCTTCTAAATCCTTGTACCTCCCAGGGAGTTTTTGGGTGGAAGTTTGCTTCCATGTTGTCTTTGGAAGCATTTAAAAGGCTTACCTCTGCCAGCCGGTCAGGGCAATACCTTCGAGGACATCAGGGGGGCTCCTGCTGGACACTTCCAGCCACTCCAGCTGGTTCTTTAGGTGGTGCCCAATAAGTGTTAGGGACTGATTCACTCCTGTGGCTCCTTTAAAGGCACTTGCAAACCACACCTTGGAGAAGCCACACCTGCGATACTTCTCTACGAGCTGCACTGCAAGGAGGCACAAAGGGACACTCACAGGATGAGCTTTTTCTGTTTTCAGCCTTGGCTGAAATGCTGTAGTGAAGAGGAACCAAGGTCCAGCCTTGTCCTGTCAGGTTTTGAGCATCAGCAGGGATGGGAGATTTAATACCCTCCCTGAGCAGCCTTTTTGGTGGCTGGTCCTCCTATTTTCATGTGCCAGTCACTGTGTTCCATTCCCTGTATTGCTACAATGCTAAAAGAACCATGGGTGTGTAACAAGCCTGGACATCTGACAGCTGATTCTTCTTCCAACAAAGAAATATTGCATGCATGTTAGTTGCCTGACTAGGGCTTTTAGGAATTCTCCTCTGAATTCTACAGAATCAAGAAGCCTTGAAGCTTCTTTTGCAGAGCTGTTCAATATGGAGTGATGCGCTCCCACTGGTTTTAATGTAACAGTGTTTGTGAAAAACCTCTCAAAGCCCCATCAGTGATTCCACAGCTCTGCTGAAAAAAACTAAGCAGCAGACAATGCAAGTACTTCATAGGAGAAGCATAAATAGTAGAAGAAAATTAATAATAGCAGCTATTATGTGAAATAAACCAAGGGCATTGCTCCTAAAGCAATAAAAAGCAATTTAACAAAAATAGAATGTATCATGTCCAACTAAGGTATGCTTTAATGATACAGCTTTGGTTTGGCTATTTTGCTTAGTGGGTAACAGAACTCTTTGCTTCTACACAGCTCAGCAGAGGAGCACAAACCTTTGCTCTCCACGTCCAGATCTGCTGCATAGTCCCAGATCATCGGCTGCACCAGCTGTGGGACCCCGGACTCTGGAAGGAACAGTCACGGAGAACAGCCAGGTGAAAGTGAGAACGAGGTACAGGTAATTGGTGCAGTGGCATAGAACTAACTATGGCTTGTCATTAGAATTCTTTTACAGCTGAAGTGCCCCTGTGTGTTTTCAGCACGCACCAGGGGCCACAAGTATGGAGCAGTGACACTGTAGCTGAGATCTTGCCTCAAGCCCACCTCATTCTTGGCCCCTTGCACTTCTCCCTGTACCTGCTGGGCTGAACTGGCAGAACTGCAAACTGTGCACACAAGATCTAAGATAAATTCAAATGTAACATTCACCCTTTCAGAGAGTGCCTGGGCTGTGTTTGTACAGAACGTGGCTTTTCAAGATGCCTTTGAAGTACAAGGAAAGATACAAGGTTAGCTTTAAATCCCTTTAAAATCAGCCCCCTGATTAGTTTTAAACATGTGAAACAGACCCCTAGAGAAACTGTCAATTGTCAGAAAGTATTTTAACTTCATCCCATTTTAATTTGTTTAGTCTGTTATTCCCTGTGGCAGTAGAATACACTTAGCTAGATGCTGTGCTGCTCTTGTAGAAACTCCACGGGTCCCACCTGCATTTTTGGGGATGATTTCCCACTATTATAAAGACATGAATAGGTCAGTCACTGCTGGAGGAGCTGCACAGCTCCTCTGGTACTGTCTAAATCTGGTTAAAGCAGACACGTGGCTCTGAAAATGCTGGAACTCCATCTGTGCTCACATTACTCAAATTTTAGCAGTGCTTTCATATTTTTCAACAAACAAGACTCATGATGTCTTGGAGCTCCCCCACAATTCAGTAGCAGAGTCCTCATGATGTGATCACAAAGGTGCTCACAGGGCTGCAGCTTCTCCCTGTGAGGTTGCACCCCTGGGACCAGATGCTGCACAGAACATCAGAACATCAGAAGGTGGTGAGAGGGCAGAGATTTAGACTTGAATCACTGGCTGGTTTATTTTAAAGTGTGAATAAAGTAGAATTGATGGCAACCACTGCAGGAGGAGTGTTTTATGTGTATGTGTTCAGACCTGCCCACAGTCACACAGAAAATCTGTGACAGCCAAGGACTGTTTCTGTTCTCTACTCAAACAGATGCACCTCAGCCCGTTTTCATTATTTTCAGCTGCCAGCAAATCTGTTTTAACTTTTTTGAACACTACAAAACATACCCCACCCCACTGCTGGTCACACACCTGCCAGAGTTTCCTCAGTCATCCCTCTGAGCATGTCATCCCACACGATGGGTGTCACTGTGGGGTAAGATGAGGCCACACAACTGGCAACTGCTTTTATGTGGGCTAAGCACAGCTTCTCTGGAGTGTTGTCTTGCTGCTGCAGCCACTGCTTTGACTCCTCTCCTTCTCCAAGGTAGTAGACCTGAAACATCAAGCAAAGAATCCTGACTTCTTGTACAGGAACAGAATGGGTTTGACACACAGTATCATTAAGTCACACGATATTCAAAACCGTTTGCAGAGCTGTGATACACTGAGTGGAAATACTCAAAAGCACCTCTCAGTGCTGAAGAAAATGCATTTCTATCAGTCTGCAGGGGTCTGTGGCCATGACTAATGCATCACTAAAGAGAATTTTCCTATAGAAGTTAAAGTATCTATGCTGGTTTTGCCTTTGGAAGGTCTGTCCTTGGAAGTAGTTCTCACCACGTTTATTCACTTCAAATCTAGCAACTCATCAGGATCTGAGTTACATAAAATGAAACTCCTTGGGGAAGGAGATCATTTGTATGTGAGTCTAGAAGTGAGTTGGCATGTCCAAGGACGTTCCCCCCTACTTGGTCCATGCAGAGAGCTGATTCAGGCCTGTTAAGCTGCATATGCATTTAAATTCTTTGCTGGTTTAGAGCAGGTTTTACCTAAAACACATTTATTCTTCATAAAAAGTATTTTGGTTTATAAAAGCCAGCAGGTCCCTGTCTAACCTTGACATCAGTTCCCACACAACAGGATACAAAATGCTAAACCAGAACAGTGAAGTGATCCCAATGAATTCCAGGGATCTGTGGGCCATCAGAGTGGTTTTAAGAAACTGTCAGAAAGGAGGAAACTCAAGGTTCTGTTTCTAAAAGATACAAGATGCCATGATAAAAGCCCAAGACTTCCATTACAAAAGGCTTACTTAGAGTAACTTGGCCAGAACAATGAGCCAGCATCTTACATCAAAGTCACATGATTTGTAATTGATATCTCACTTTAAATACTCATTTCACCTAAACACAAATGCTGAGTTAGCAGCTCTTTTCAGTACTTTGATGTTACACTCAGATCTATAGAAATGACAGCCTGTGCTACTGGAACCACTTAGTGTCAAAAAGACTTTTCTGCACTGGCTTGAGTTGGTGTTTTCTGTCCCCAGAATCCCACCCAAATGTAGGCAAATGCAGAAGCCTCAGCCCTTACCATCACTCCTCAAAAGAAAAAAGAAATTCCCAGCTCAAGAGAAGTCCCACCTCATCACACCCGATGTGAAACCATTGTGCACCTTGGTGCAGAGCCATGACCTGGTCAATCATGGCTCTGACCAGTGCCAGTGACTCCTCCTTGTGTGGGTTCAGGGCGTTGGGCAGCGCCTTCACCTCCCGGAGATGAGCGAACTCCCTGTGCTTCAGCACAAACTGCAAAGGAATGGAGAGCCCGGGGAGCACGTGGCACAGGATTGTGTGCAGATAGTTCTGCAGTATCTCCAGTGAGGGAGACACTCCACACTGTCTCTGGGCAGCCTGTTCAGTGCTCGGTCACTGCACAGGGAAGAAGTTCTTCCTTTTATTCGGGTGCAAATTCCTGGGCATCAGTTTCTGCCTATTGATCTCTTGTCCCACTGCTGGGCATTCCCAAGCAGAGCCTGGTCCATCCTCTGTCCCCTCCATGCAGACACTGGCAGACACAGGTGGGGTCCCCTCTCTGTGTCTCCTCTGGAGGCTGAGCAGCCCCAGCTCCCTAAGCCTTTCCTTGGAGGTGCTCTGTCTCTTCAGCATCTCCGCAGCCTCCACTGGCCCCACTCCAGGAGCTCCACGTCCCTCCTGTCCTGAGGAGCCCACAGCTGGCCCCAGCCCTGCAGAGCTGAGCAGAGGGGCCGGATCCCCTCCCCTCCCTGCTGGCCGCGCAGTTCCCAGCGGTGCCCAGCTCACCTCCATGTGCCCGAAGCTCTGCACCAGCGGCACCACGTCCATGCCCAGCGCCCGCGCCCGGCTCAGCACCGCCCGCAGCTCCGCGGGGCTGCGGGAGAGCCACGGGTCACTGCCGGGGCCGGCGCCGACCCCGGGACACGGGGACAGCGGGACAGGGGGACAGCGGGACAGGGGGACAGCGGGCGGGCCCGGCGGGAGCGCGGCCGTACCTGTAGGAGTGCGGTGCCCGCAGCCGCTCCAGCGGCCCCGCGTACGGGAAGGTGTCCTCGTATTCCAGCAGCAGCCCCGTGGCCCCCAGGGCACGGAACAGCGGCAGCACCTGCGGGAGGGAGGGAGGGAAGGGACAGCGGGGGTGCGGCCGGGCCGGGATGAGTCCCACGGCTCCATCCAGCCCTCACCTGCTCCACCACATCCCTCACCTGTTCCAGTCCATCCCTCAGCCATTCCAGATCCATCCCTCAGCCATTCCAGATCCATCCCTCAGCCATTCCAGATCCATCCCTCACCA
>VXBA01003202.1:1427289-1479032 GCA_013399895.1 Serilophus lunatus
CGGCCCCGCTGTCCCGGCGCTGCCCGGCCGTGTTCCCCTGTCCCCGTGTCCCGCTGTCCCGCTGTCCCGGTGCTGTCCCTGCGCCGCTCCCCGCTCCGGGCCGGACCCTCCCGCCCGCTCCCGCCGGGCCGCGCGCGCTCCCCAGGCAGGCCGGGGCGAGGCGCGCCGAGCGCATCGGTCGCGGCGGAGGAGGCGTGATGGCTCCGCAGCGCCGGGCGCTGCCCCGCGGCCCCGGGGGAACGGGAGCGGGAACGGGAGCNTCCGGCCTCGATTGCTTTGGCCTGCCGCCGCCGGACCCCGGCACTCCCCGCCCGGCAACGTCCCCCTGTCCCGGCCCCGCTGTCCCGGCGCTGCCCGGCCGTGTTCCCCTGTCCCCGTGTCCCGCTGTCCCGCTGTCCCGGTGCTGTCCCTGCGCCGCTCCCCGCTCCGGGCCGGACCCTCCCGCCCGCTCCCGCCGGGCCGCGCGCGCTCCCCAGGCAGGCCGGGGCGAGGCGCGCCGAGCGCATCGGTCGCGGCGGAGGAGGCGTGATGGCTCCGCAGCGCCGGGCGCTGCCCCGCGGCCCCGGGGGAACGGGAGCGGGAACGGGAGCGGGACCGGCCCGCGGGGGCCGCCGGCACAGCAGGNCTGCAAACCAGGGGCTCCCCGGCCCGGGCCTGCCTAACAGGCCCGTCCTGTGCTCCCTCCGCAGCGCCAGGAAGGCCAAATCCCAGCAGGATCCCCGCGGGTGGCGCCTGGAGGCAGCGATCCTGATGGTCCTGAGCGCCGCGGCCCTGGGCGGCATCGTGGGCTGGAGCCTGATCCCCCGGGATGGGATCCTCGAGGGTGGGGTCACCGAGGTGCTGGCACATCGCAGCGACAGCCTGCGGGACAAGTTCGTGGAGATCCCCTGCTCGGAGGACTACGACAGCCACCAGCGGTTTGAAGGTATTTGGACAGGGCTGCCCGAAGTTCAGAGCGCCAGAAGGCGCTGGCTGAGCCCCTGAAACCAAACCTGTGCTCCCAAACTCCCGTGTTTCCAGCAAACACCTGCTCACTGGGTGTTGCTTTAGTCCCCTAAAAATTCGTGTCCCTTGGGACAGCCCAGGAGTTGTCGCTTGTGGGAGGTTTCCCTGTCATCCCTCCTTAACTCTCTTCTGAAGCTGCTTCGCTTGGGCTTTATGGAATAAATCTTTTGCCAAGTCAGTTTTCTACGTCAGTTCCTCTGTTGATTCCTGAAATAGGCTTGGGAGTGAATTTGTTGCTGCTCAGCACCGTGCAGGGGATGGAATGGGACTGATTTAGGGCACTACCTGTGCCACCAGTGTGTGGCAATTGCACAAGTGCCAGTTTCTCACGCAATTGTTTTTAGAAGTTTTTATGCTCATCTCTTTTGGTGCTGCCTGCAGAGCACTTCTCTGCCTTTATGTCCTTCAGCTGAGCCTGTTTTCTGTCAAATTGGGATTTGTTTTCCCTGATATTTACTTCTTTGCAGTGTTGGCATTAGTTCTTCAAGAAAAATGGAAGATTTTCATCTTCTCTGATGAAGAGCAGTGTGAGTCTAATTTACAGCTTGCACGGATGAGCAGTGCTCACGTTCCCTCTCAGATTTGCAAAGTGCATCCTGGGGAACATTCTGAGCTGATACAGTTGCCAGAAAGCAGCTCTGCTCTTTTTGTCAGCCTACCTGTGTGTCTGTTGACTGATAAGCTGTTGAACCTGAAAAATTAGTATTTCTGAGTTAGTTGTTAACCAAATTGGGATTTTTATCTTGTTCATGATGTGGCTAAGAAAATGCTGACACAGAGCTGGAGGCTGGAGCTGAGGAAAAACAAACAGCTGGAGAACCTGCCCTGTAAGGCAAACCTGAGGGACTTGGGTCTCTTTTCCCTGGAGAAGAGGAGGCTCAGGGGGAACCACATCCCTACAAAGAGGACAGAAACTCTGCCTTTGCAATGAACCATGTAGAGGACAATGGGTACAGGTTGCATTGGGCAAGGCTTCATCTTGGTACAAGAAATTTTGACAGGGAGAACAGTCCATCATTGGAACAACCTCCCCAGGGCTGTGGTGGAGTCCCTGTGACTGGGGGTTTTGGTTGAGCACTGTGCTAGATAATCTCACCCAGGCTCCCTTAACCACAAAAGGCTGGACCAGGTGATCTTTTGAGATCCCTTCCCTTCCTGTGATTTTTAACTGTGTTCTGCTAGAAAGTGTTTGTCAAACTGCAGCCCCCCGTCCTCTCCAGGTGGATGGTCCTGGTGCTGTTGGTCAAAAATACTTGTAACATAAACCAAAAGTTTGTGTATTCTGGAGTCAGATAGTTTTTCCTCAGTGCTGCTGCAGCAGCATCTTTTTTTTAAGGATTCACCTGAAATGTTATTTAGGCCAAGGAAAGTGTTGTGGGGAAGCCACCAGCAAAGAACCTTCCTTAATGGAGGGGATTTTTTTTGACAGAGCACATGAAAACATGTGTTCTGTGCTAACTTGTCACAATTACTGTAAAGGGAAACTGCTGCTGGGTTTATTTCATAGTGCAAGGCCAGAGAAAACTGGAGCCACTGTTGCCACAGACTTGGTGATGGCTGAAACCCTCCAACCTGGAGTTCTAACCTCCCCAAACCAACAAAAATTTATTTTTCCCTTCCCTAATTTGCAAGAGGAATCTTCTGAGCTGTGGATTTGTGGTCTTGGGCATCCCAGCTTTCTGCCTTAAGGAAGGCAGGGACTTCAAAGGTATCTCTGCCCAGGGAGAGGAATGAACACGTTCTCTGTTCTTGGGGATGTCCTGGGCAGCAGCAAGTGCTGATTGCAGGGCATGCTGTGACCTCTTGTGTGAGGACAAATGACTTGCTGGGGACAACCCAGGAGGGACAAAGGGGGGACAGCTCGTGTTTATATGATTTAACATCCAATTAGATGTTTGCTTGCTGCTGCCCCTTCACTTACGTGATTGAGGTGTGCTTTTAGCAGATGTTTTTACACGTGTTCCCCTGCACTGTGCGTTCCAGAGGAGGTCGGTGAGCAGCTGTTAATTGGTTAATTGGGCCGTGCTGTGCTAATGAACCCTGCAGTTGTTTTTTCCCCCACGCGAGGGAGGTGAGGAGCCGTGTCCCGACAGCGCAGCGAGGCGAAACCCCCCCGCTATGGCCATTGCCGGTCTGGCCCCGGCTCTGGAGCTTTGTCCACTTTAGAAGTAGGTTTCTGTCACTCAAGAGCTTCTCATTCTCAGTCTTTGCTCTGGCCTGACACCCCCAGCTGCGGGCTCTGTGTCAGAGGGAGGCACATTCCTCCCATCGTTTAGTTCTGATGCTCAGCTGTGAAGTTTCCACAGCTAAGATGAGTTTTTTATTTATGCACCTGCCCCTCCTTCCAGCTGGGCTGGTGCAGCTGAGCTTCCAGTTTGCTTCAAATGATTTAGTAGGTGGTATCAGAGCAGGTTTTGCTTCCATAGCACTGCCTGCCTGTAAACATGCTTCATACAAAATAAAGGGTGCTATTTTCTCTTATTATATTTACAGAGAGAAGGGTGTTCTGTGAGCACAGTCTCATCTGCATTCTGCTGTAGCCAGGCCTTGGCCATTTCTGCTGCCCTGGGCCATGGTTAACTACTTAAAACTGCTGTGGCTGCTGGTGTGTCTGATCAAAGTCCTGTGTAGTCTTTTGTGAGTGTTGCTTTTCCAGAGATGGGGTCAGTGGATGTGGAAAGCAGAGAAGCCTGTGAGAAAAGTGGAGAAGATCTAACACTGAGAGTGTTATGGGGATGGCAGCCAATAAATCTTTGCCTGCTCCTGTCCTGCTTGGAGAGGGATTGTTCCCTGCCCGTGGCAGGGGACTGGAACAAGGTGATCTTGAAAGTCCCTTCCAACCCAAACCATAGGTTCTGTGCATTAGGGGAGCACCTTGATGGGCCTTTTCTTCTCAGGTGAATTAACTGTCTCAGCAGTGTCTGGTAGTTGGCTTTTAAAATTTAATGTTAGATTTCTTAGCAATGAATTTTAAGAGACTTTCTTATCAGATATGAGCAAGCAGTGTGCTTAAAGACACTTTTGTGCAAAATCTCCCATAAAGACCTGCCCTTCAGGTGGCTGAAGTGGATTTAATGGGATTTTTGTTTCTTCTTTGTGCTCCAGGGTGCACTCCTAGGAGGTGTGGAAGAGGTGTGAGTGATGCCATAATCACAAAGGAAGAAGCTGAAAGAATCCGTAGGTAATTTTCCTTTTAGCTCTAATTTTTACAAACACTTACTTTAGTGACACTGTGCCAGTCTCTGAGGTGTAGCACAAAGCTCATTAGCTTAAGCAGGATGGGTTAAACTGGTTAAAACACTAAATTTTTGGTTTATAAGTACTGCCCCCAAGAATAGAAATCTGGGGGGTTTTTGTTTAATTTTAGCTGACCAGAATGCATTTAAAAGAGAATGTTTTTGGGGTTATTGTGGGGATTTATGGGAGAGACCTGCAGCTCAGAAATGTTCTGGAAAACAAATGCTTTATTTTCATGACAGGCTGCAAGATTCAGTTTCAAATAATTGGGAGCTTCTATTAACTCAGTTGAGGAATTACTCGACTTACTGAAGAGTTATGTGTTGTAAATAAGCATTAGAGGACAAAGTAATCAGACTTCAGTTCTCATCTGAGATTATTGTTTTGCCTGCAGAATAGCAGAGAGGGGACTGTCCTTGGGAGGATCTGATGGAGGGGTGAGCAGTGTCCTGTTACTTTCTACATTCTTTTACTGCCAAGGCAAGATTACAAATTCATTTTTTGGGGTTGAGGAGGTGGAGAATTTTTTCTTCCGTTCAAACTTGGAAAAAAATTTGTAATTTAACTCCCAGTAATACTTCTGCTGTTAACAGTGTAACTCCTGACTTCTGCAATACAGTTGCCATTTGCTTGTGTTCAGTTTAGTTATTTCACTGATTTTGTCTTCATCTGGAAACAGTTGCTTTATCTGAACAGAATTTGACTTCTGAAACTAGATTACAGTGGTTCACAGCATCATGTGAAAATTGGTTTTGTGTAGTGTCAGAAAAGCCACATAATGTCTTAAGTAGGCTTTGGGATAATGTTCTTTAAAATGAAAACACTCTCACTTATCCTTAACAAGTGTATTTATTTTAATTTCTTTCCCTTGTCTTTGTTCTCAGAATGTTTTTGTGTATGAACAGAAACTGTTTCTGGAGTATTTGCAAACACAGCCACACATACTTTAGCAGAAAGGGAGAAGGGTTTCAGCAGAAAAAATAAGACTTTTTTGTCCTTGTGGTTGCTGAGAAAGACCTGCAAAAAACATAAACCAAGAAACTTAAGCAGTGCTGCCCATCTCAAACAATATGTTTAAAAGATTTAACATTCTGTGTTCACTTCTGTTGGGATTTCATGGATTTTTTTTCACTTCTTTGGTTGCATAATTTGCTCCTTTGCCTGGATTGCTCTGCCCATTGGGACCCCCAGCTTGGCTTCTGTCATTAGTGCTGTCAGGTTGGTTTTCTCTCCTGTTCTTTTGGGACCTAATGGGATTTTTCATTAGACTTCCCCAAAGAGGGATTACAAGGGCAAGGTATAACCAGACAGCTTCATGGGTTTGGACCACAGAAAGCTGTTGTCCAGCTGGGGGTCAGGGAACTGGGGAAAGTGAAGCAGAGAAAGCTTGGAAAGCATGTGAGGGGGAGTTAAACCTGCTGCCCAAAGCACAGAGCTGGGCAGGGGTGCTGAGCTGGCTTAGTTGGACAAGCCAGAGTGACAGACAAGAACAAATCCATCATCTGTGTTATTTTGGAAGCATCACTGTAAGTTTTTTTTTTTTTTTTAAAGAAGAGGGAAGTGAGGGAGAGAGGAAGATGATTTTCTCACTGCAATGAAATAAATCTGTCAAGAATCTGATGTCCATGGAGAGGTTCTGGGCTCTGAGCCAAGCCTTCTCACATCTCATCATCTGTAAATGTGAGGAAGTTCTTGTGTGCTGTTAATCCTTGGGGAAAAGTGCAAGAACAAAGTTGTGTAGTATTGTGTTGAGGTCTTACCCAGAATAATTGATTAAAAACTGAAAGATGTTAAAAACAAGAGCTGACCAATGTTTCTGGGAGACTGTAGAATCACAGAAGGGTTTGGGTTGGAAAGAACCTTAAAGTCCATCCAGTTCCAACCCCCTGATAGGGGCAGGGACACCTCCCACTATCCCAGGTTGCTCCAAACTGGCCTTGGACACTCCCAGGGATGGGGCAACCACAGCTTCTCTGGGCACCCTGTGCCAGGGCCTGCCCACCCTCAGAGTCAAGAACCACATTCAGTAGAAGCCTTTAAGTCTCCTTAGGTTATGAAATCCCTATACATCTTTCTCCTTTTGTGTCATTTTCCACTCTCTTTTCCAATGTGCCAGCTCATATTCCTCAGGCCATGGAGCAAATCTTTTCCCAGCACTGCTGGCTTGTCTCTCAGGTGTCATTACATCCTGTTCTGTGTGTGCTCATGTGGTTTAGATGAAACTATCTTTCTTCATTTGAGCCTTTCATCTTTTCCAGTCTCTTACCTACACAGAATACAAAGTGTTTCAAGTCTTACTTCACCCAGCTCCTTTGCCTTGTGTGCTCTAATGCTTTAAGCCATTTGGATTAGGTCTGGCTTGTTGCTTTAGAGTGTCTGGATAATTCTGTCCAGTTATGCCCGTTTTATTTTCTTCCTGTAGAATACCTTAAATAACTCCTTGTTGCTGTTAAATTATTTTTTTTTATTTAGCCACTTTGATCACTCCAGTATTCCAAATAAAACTTATACAGATTTCTACTGGGGTGTAGACTGCATTTTCATTCCCTTGGATTTCTTCTTAACCACTTTTTAAACAACTCTGGGATTTTATTTTTGACTGTCATACTTGTTATATTTTGAATTCACAGAAGTGTGTTTGTGTCTATGTGTCTGCACATCATTTATTAATTTAAAGACATAAACTTTCAGTCTGTGACTGTCAGTTCTCTCCTCCCTTTGTTTGCTGCCTTTCCCTGGAGTACTGAAGCACAGCACAACTTGTTTCCCATTCCATCTTTTCCTGTTGAGAAAGTCCTGCCAAACATGTGAATTATTGAAGCCTCCCAGGAGTCACACCCCAGTTATCATGCTCAGCTTTCTTGTCTTTATTTGTATTTTTTCTTGGATTTATTTTTATTTACACACACACACAGAGGGAGGTTGGAGGAGGCCATGGTAATCTTGTGGTCTGTCTTTCAACAGAATCCAAACAGGAGTAACTTCTCCACCAGTGAGCTGCTTCCCCTTGTGCATCTGGTTTTTTTATACTCTGTTCCTTATTCACAGAATGTGAATTCCATTAGTTCTCTTGAGGTTTGCCTCAGCTTAGTTTTTTCATCTTCATGTCAATAATGGTAGTTCCCTTTTCAACCTTCCATGATTTTATAATTCTTCCCTACCTCATTTTTCCCTGCACACCACCCCTGCTTTCATTACCACCCCAATCCTGACTCATCCCCTCACATCCCTGTAGGTGCTGCTGTCACCACAACTCCCTGGTGTAAAAACGACTCGTTTGTGATGACACCTATTGGCATTTATTTGAAAGGCCCCAGGTAAGAAATCCCTTGGTGAGCCACTCAGCATTCTAACAGATCTGGCAGGAGAAGCCACCTGAACCTGCCTTTGCAGGGGAAAATTAAATTGTTTAATTGATTCTGGGAGAAGCAAACAACCTGTGATGCCAAACGAGGGGTCCTGGGGTGGGCCCACAACCCCCTGTGTAGAGCACATGTGGGTCTGCAGACTGAACCCCTTCTTACTCTGCTTTCAGCCCTCCCAGCCAAACTCTGAAGTCCTCAAAATGCTGCCAGCTCTGCCTTTTCCAGGGAGAACATAAAGCCTCTGTGGATACCTGTCCTGCCTCGTACCCCTGTCTTTCACTCCCCTGACAGCTGTGTGCCGCTGGGATTGTCTGGGCTGAGCCCCAGGAAGCTGCAGAGGAGCTGCTTGTGCCCAGTCTGTGTCTGGGGTGAATTTGTGCTGGGCTCTGTAGCTAAATTCTGCTTTTAACTTCTCCAGCGGTAACTTGTACCTTCGGCAGCCTGGCTGAGGTGTGAACCACGCTGGCTACACTTGTGTCTAATTAATCAGTGTAACCCTGTTTGTCTACTCAGGGTTCAGGTAGAGAAGGGTATTGAAAGGTGGGATTGTTTGGGGAGTCTGTGCAAGGCTCCCCGAATTTGTGGCCGTGTGGAACTCCCATTGTTCTTCCCTCTTCTCAGCTGGAGTGTTGAACATTCCCACAGCAGCTGCCAGCTCCTCTATAGACAAGCAGAAATAGGCTTGTTGCATTTTTCCCTTTGGAGTAGTGTGTCTGCTGTTTTCTTTCAAGTATCACTTAAAACCTTTCACAGGCTGGAGGGACTGCTGTAGGTGTGAATAGGTATTTAATGGCTGGCAGCCCCTTTTAGCGAGGAACAAAGGCAGGGCCTGCCATGCTTTCCAGGATGGGAAAATTGATCCTTTTTGCCATAAGAGACCCATGTCATGGGAATGTTCTTTTTGAATCCTTTTAGCAGTGAGAGGGTGGAGAATATGGGCCTAACAATACTGAAGGTCCAAAAGAACATGTATTTTTGCTTTTTGTTTTGTTAAGGAAGTTTTATTTCCCTTCTATAGAAATTGTACAAACCAGGATATGGGGGTAGTTCTGTGGAGCAGCCTCTCACAAATAGGGGGTGTGGGCATGTTTGCCATCCTTAGATAAACTTTGTAGGGCTGTGGAACACTGAGCTGAACTGCAGGCTGACCCTGGCTCACAGAGCTGGCCTTCAAGTAACCGAGATTTTCTTCTCAGTGTCAGAAATAGTGCTGAAAATTTTTAATTTTCTGACATGGCAGAGGCCAAAGTAAATGTATTTTGTTTTTTTTCCAGGTAGATGTTAAACAAATAGTTCTGTGCTCATCTGTAAATAAGTCCCAGTGTGTTTGGCATTCATTTGTTTCCCCCTGCATGAAACAGCCCCAAAGAATATTCCTTCTTTGTCAGATTTCCTTTTCAGATTTCCTCTAGGCTTTTATATTGTAGCTTTTACCTGTTCAGCTATGAATACCCACAGTTCTTGGGGGTGTCTTTTATTGAATCATTTGATTATTTTGGACCTTCCTGACTGTAATTATTTGGAGCCTCGGGAATGAGAAGAAATGTGTAAGTTTTGAAAAGCATGTGGAAAGAATTAGAAAGAAAATTTGTTTTTAAATCAAATTCATGTTTTCAGCTAAGTCCTGCTACTCCTTATAATCTACTTTAGTAGAGTCACAAACATTTCTGGAGCTACACAGGAGCAATTTTTCTTCTTCTAGCTGTGGCTTGTATTTTTGTACAGAACTAGAAACCAATAAATGAAAGATTTTGCTTCTGAAGCTCAAGTAAAGCTCATTACAAGCACTGCTCTTACATGAGTGTGAGGTTACTTCTTTTGTTAGCAGCCCTCTGAAACTTTTGGACAGCTGTGGGAAGGGGAGGCTTAGAAAGCTCATGGTGTGTCCACTTGAACAGCTTGTAACTTTATATATTTTTCAAGGGGCAAATAAGATTATTTGAATAGGTTTATTAAAAGAAGGTTGTTACTATCCCCTGTAAAAGGAGATGTTAGTGGGGTTCTGATTCAGCTCTGGAGCCCAGAGCAGTTGAGGCTGCAGAGATTTTTCTGAGGGACTGTTGTGAGTGTCTTTGTCTGTCACAAGTGTTATTACTGCTGGGATTTTGTTAGAATAATGTGAATGTACATATCAAAAAAATGCCAAATGCCAAAATGAGTGCTTTTGCCTGGATATTGTGTATCAATGTCATTACTTCAATGTTAAACAGGTTAATTAACTGTTGCTATTTGATATTTCTGTTATATAAAAAGGTGACTGCTCTTAGTTATATTTTAAATGCTATTTAACTGTTGCAAAAAAAACATGTATTTTGTGGACAGCAAGGGACATACAAAAGTGTACTTTATTCAGTTTAAAGAAATATTTTAGAACTCTGAGAGGCAGCTCTCTATCCTGGCAAATCTGAATACTAATCTTTTTAGCTTGCCTGGAGCTCAGCAGAAGAGTTTGGCTTGAACTGGATGAAGAAATGGATTGAATTTTCATATGTAAAAACTTCTTACTTTGTGGTTTTATTTTACAGGAGTTTAGAAATTGAGGAAAAGAAAGTTTGGCTCTAGTAAGCCTTAGAATTCTAATTGTTCTTTTAAACAGACTTTTTAATGCCTGTATTAAATATGAGAAGTATACAGGAACTCAGGGTGAGGGAAAAGTTTTAATAACAAATGCTGGGCAAGATAAATATTAGTGCTGCTACTTGAGCACTTCTCAAATACTGGAAAATTACTCATCTTTGTGTGGAAGGGAAATGTCTTCAAGAAGGAGTCCTGGAACACAGTATTTTAATATTTTACCCCTAGCCCATGGAGGAAGACTGGCAATTCCCTGTCAGATTTGACCCTCAGGAATAGCAGCCTTATGCTTTTTTCATGGCATCTTAATATTCTGTCCATCCAGACAGTGACCAGAGAGAGGTTTGTAGTTGTAAAATAAGTGTTACATTGTGAACCCAAATGCTAGAAACTAATATTTTAACTTGGGAGGGTGTGGAAAGTGAGAACCAACTTGGGCCAGTTATTAAAGGTCATGGTTAAATAATGATAAAACCTTTTCATGCTCATTTTTCCTTCTCTTTTGTTTCTTTTCCCAGGCATCAATTTTGGATTTGCACTCTGGAGCTCTTTCCCTGGGGAAGCATTTTGTTAATCTCTACAGGTAAAGCAGGGCTGTGGCTTTCCTGCCTCTGCTTATCCCACACCTCCCATGCCCTGTCCCTCTTCCAGTGTTTTGTTCCCAATGGACTGGGATCAGTGATGAGAAACTATGGAAGTTGCTTCGATTCCCCACAGTTTCCATGACCAGTTAAAGAGCTTTTGTGACATGAAAACTGATCTTTTGTTGAACTGGGCTCTTTGAAAGCTGCCATTATCTTTATTTTTGTGTTCTTCACAGTTACACTCTAGTTTGTCGCCAGCAGAAGAAATCAAGTAGGCAGAACTCTTAAAAACTTAATTCATGGTGTGAGAGGGAACTTTTTTAATACCATTACCAGCATTCTCTTTGCAAATTCCATTTCAGCATTTTGATCCTTTTATATTTTAACATTATTTTTGGGCTTCACTCTCAAAAGCATTTGTAGGATTTTTTGTGTTTTCACTTTTTAATTGTGAGCAAAGCACAGATGGGGCTGAGAAGGCACATGGGTGTTACTCAGACAGTCTGATTCAGCAACACCTCTTTCAGCCTGTTGTTTTAATTTTTCAGGTACTTTGGGGACAAAATTCACGAGATCTTCACAGAAGAGGACTTTGCATTGTATAGGTAAAGGTTTTCTATAACTTCTGAATGAACCACAAAAAAAAGTTCATGTTTTTTGTAGAGTGCAGGTTGGGAGGGGGTTGCCTTTTGCAGCCAAACATATACTTGATTTTGCACTCAAAATAGAGAATCAAGTTGCTGTGAGGAAAAGAAGCAAAAGGACCTTTTGGTGAATATGATAAACAACATCAGCTGCTTTGAACCAGCATTAGCCGTGTTTTGATGGTGTAAATGTAATCACACATTTCCCTTTCTGCCCAAGGGGTTGCTGCAGCCCTGTGAGCAGGGGGGAGCTGCTTCATCTGAGTTGTGGGGTGATTTGCTGGAACATTGTAGCTGGGATTTCAAGTTCATTATTAACTGCTATTTCACACACGTTGTCTTAGAAGACGTAGACAATTCTGTGCCATTATTCCCTTAGGAACCTGTTTTTTTGGGGGGCAAAGTGTAGCAAAACATTGAAAATGGTAAAGGAGGAAGGACTGCAGATTATTCATATGCTGGCTGGGGAAGCAGAGTGTGCTCTCCCTCAGAAGGCAGAATCTTTAGTTGCTTTTCAGTTGGTTTCTCCTAATTTAAAATGTCCCTGGTTTGAACACTTTAACTCTCTTTTTGTCTTTTTTTCCTTGCCTTTGTGAAGGAATCTGGCCTCCCTCTAGTGGTGGAAGGAGTGTTAAATACTCAAATAGGTGTATTAGTTTTATTAAAATAGTAATTAATATTATCCTAAAATATTAATCACTTAAATCTTATTTCTATTCAACAACTGGTTTAGATACCATTGTCCTCACAGATGAACTTCTTTAAAACATGTTTACTTCTGATCCCACAATGGCAAAAATGAGATGGTTCCTTCATTATGATTGAACTGGATATGAGGAAAATATGTAATTTCTATGTCACATGAACAGAAGCATTTTCAATAATTTTATGAATTTATGCTGTGGGATGAGACAGCTGCTAGGGAATATCAATATTCCATTAGGATTTCATGCAGTATAGGGGCTGTTTCAGTCAGCTGGATATGAAGGTAATACAAAATATATTGTTAAGTGCTTTTGTTCATATTAATGGCAGTGCTTTAACATGGACTGTGGTACTTTATGGCCTTAATGAATGATTTTATGCTATTCTTGGGAGCATTTAAATTCATTACTTTCCCTTACCTACCAAGATCTGTTTAAAAATACACTCTTGAGAGAAATAACTGGATGTAATTCATGTCTAAGTATTACTGATTGCAACAGTAACAGATCTGAGTCAAATCCTGAGGCAGAGGGTGGTTTCAAAACTGTCTCTGTAAAAATTATATTGCTTCACACTCAATTATGGTTTCTAGGCTGATGCTTGCAGTCATGATACTGATAAATGTTGAAATGGCCTGGTCACTGGAAAACAGGCTCAGCAGAAGGGTTTTTCTAGACTAGGTAGTGACCTTATTCCACTTTTCAAAACAGTTGTATTTTGGCAGAAAACAATACAACAATTTTAAGAGACAGGATTAAATCTTGACTTCCAGTGTTTTCATTTCATCTCATGGTGTTATTGCATTCTTTGCTGATTTTTAAATTTCCTTAAAGTTGAATACTAGCTGTGTGTGTTTCCTGGGATTTGCCAGTGCTATTCCTTATTTAGCACAAATCTCTTCTTTTCTCCAAGTGCTGGGGGCTGGTTGAAGGGTGGCAGTTCTAACTGGCCCTGGCTGCAGCAATCCCTGACCTGACACATGGATGCTGTTATAAAAGCAGTAAAACATGTGATTATCAATCTTCTTTCTTCATAATCTTGAACAGGACAGGCTTTTTATTTCTTTCCTATTCTTCTTTTCTCCCAAGAAACAAAAGAATAGCCAAGGTTGAAATAGTTTGCCTGAAGCTTTGGAAATGGGAAAGATCTCTTGCATTCATTTTTAAAGAAAATCTGATTATAATGACCAAGAACCCCGAGTTTCCTGGTGCCAGGGACTTCATCAGTTCATTTAAAATTAGTCTAAATGTAGTCTAAGGTTCTTCAGAGGCAACCCTTTATGAAGGTACAATTTTACAGTTACCTGCTTTGGATTAAAAATACCCATGTGAAAGACCTTGTGTTGTCAGCAGTTAATAAACAGTGAGATAGATGTGGAATTTTTCAGGAAAACAGCCTGCTTACAGACAGGAATTGTAAATCCTGGGCCACAGGAAGAAGGAGAAGGCAGAAGCAGCAGGGGGGGTGTCACTAAGCATTCTGTGCTCTGTGTGTTCCTTGCAGGGATGTGAGACAGAGGATCCAGCAGAGGATTGCTCAGGTGTTTGGTGTCAGCTCTGCCTCCATGTACCTGACCAAGCCAACCTTCTTCTCCAGAATGAACAGCACAGAAGCCAAGACAACACATGATGAGTACTGGCACCCCCACGTTGACAAGGTAAGGAGGAGGCTGAGATGGGATTGCAGAGGTCTCCTGTTGTTGGATCACTCTGAAGTAATTTAAACAGTCAGTCAAACATGTTTGAAAACTGGTGATGGTAGAAATCCTCCAGGGGATGGAGCTAATGGGAGATAAGTGAGTTTTAGAAATGTAAGCCATTACGTCCCATTTAATTTTATTTTCTCTAATTTAGTTTTGCTAGAATTAATAAGTTGTGAGAATGGCTACTGAGGAATTGGTTTTGTCAGAAATATTGATTAAATTGAGCTGAATTTCAGCCAGGCCTAGCAGGAGCTGTTTCACAGTGGTCAATGGATCGCTGTTTTTAGTTGATCTGAGCCTCTTGATAAAGGCTTAACTTTCATATTTCAGTCATATGTGAATTGGTGCTTTTTTGCTGTATGTTCTTCAAAGGGGATATGGTATTCTCTTCCAATAATTCAGTGTTTTGTTCTTTTTAGAATGGAGGTATTGTGACTTTCTTTTAACTGCAGTCTTTTATCTGTAGGCTCAAATTATTTGATATTGAGCTAATCTCTGAATTTAACTGTGTTCAAAGGTTCTGTGCAGTATAGCAGAATACAAATACTGGAAGAAGCAAAGAAAAAGACCCACAACACAAAAAAACAAACAAAAAACCTGCATACCACAATATTCACATTTCATGTCTTCAGGATTTATAAATGAGTCATTCTGGAGTCATGAATTATGAAAACTTATATAAACTTATAGAAAACTTATCCCATCAAAATCCAATTTATGCCTCAGAGCTAGAATCTCTAAGTGGGCAGTGTGTCTTGAAGTCTATAACCTGAAACATCTAAGATGGAAAAATCAAATGGAGAAATATTCCTTGCCTGAAAGTATTTCTTGGAAAAAACCAATCTGAGGGAAGAATAATGTCTGCTGTTGCTCACAGTATCAGTGTGAGCTCCTGTGCCCTCTCTTGTCACGTAGGCAGAAGCAACTTAAATGTAGAAAATGTGGTGATGGTACCTGACCCATCTGCTGGTTGAATCTGCAGTCACTGATACAGCAAAGACAAGGCCAGGTTTTGGATGGTTCTGGTTAAAAAAACTAGAATGTAACCAGTGGGTAGGAGTGGATCTAGGACCAGACCTGGTAGGGATGATTTTGAGATCCAGGTTATTTTGACTAGTGCTGGTGGGAGGTGCCTGTAGAGAGCAAATTGTGCTGGTGGGGTGCACAGAAATTCCATCTAGTTACACTCATTTCCAGGAGACACAAAACAGAGCAGTGATCCTGGTTGTGTCTCAAGTGCAATAAATTCATTGCATCCTTAGAGCTTTTCCACAGTTTCAGAGAATCAGAATTGGCTGCCACAAGGGAGGAGAAAGCAGTAAATTTCAACAACGCATGCCCATTTTATCCACTTTATATTTTCAGCCCCCCCAAAAGTGTATTTTAGAATTTCAGACTCTGATTTGTTGCTATAATGAGATTTGTGTCTGCACAAGCATTAGGCTTGCCAATATTCTCTCTTTTCTTTTATGCATGTGTTTTGCATTGAGAAATGAATAAGGTGGTTGGATGACTTCACAATTAAGTGTTTCCACCTAAATATGTCCTATAATATAACAATTATTTTGTCATTTAGAAGCAAATAGATTTCCACAAAGAGTTTTTTTTTTCCCTTTGATTCTTTGTCCTGCCATCCTGAGAGTGCCTGAGCATGATGGACAGCAGGATAGGTATTTTGCTGTTTTTTATCCTTCTGTTTTGTCCATGTTTTGTTTATCTTGCAGGTTGTCTGTTCAGGGAGCAGATACATCAATTGATTGGCCTTGGCTTTTTCTAACTCACCCCCAGCTTCAGAAAAACCACAACAGACAGAAAACATGCTCTCTTAAACTTGGAATGCATAATCTAAGCCTTAATAGTGTCTGTACTGAATAATTGGGTTGTCTGATTTATGGCAGTGGTTGAACTTGGTGATCTTGGAGGTCTTTTCCTGCCTAAAGAATTCAATGAGTCTATGAAGAGAAAATGATCCCAGTTGGGACACTTACAAAACACCTTGTTCATAAGTAGTTTTAAGAGACTAAACAGGAGGAAGTTGTAGCTTCACTGGTTGCCTTCAGTCAGCCTGGCTTATATTTGACTTTCTCCAACAAACTGTTTCATTTACCACTTCCAGAGTGCAGTTGAAAGCAAGGGGAAAAAAGTACATTGCTGTTGATCTGAGGGGGGGAAGTAGTTCCCAGATAAGAGCAGTAGGGTTCTTGTGTGGCCTCCAGAGCAAGGGGGAGTACAAGGAAGTTGGAGAGATCAATGAAACTTGCCAATTTATTGGATGCTTTTGTGTTGTATCATTGCTTATACTTCTCCCTTGGAATAGAACAAGTCACTTTGTTTAATTATTATGCAGAAATACATAGTGAAAGTTACTCCTAGGAGACATCAGGATGTTTTCCCTTGCCTTTTTCCAAAAGAAAGGTAAAATTAAGCCTTGGAAAAAGGAATCCAATATATTTTTTGTTTCAAAGTCTGACACTTGTTACAAAGATTTTGGCTTCTTGGAGCACACCAATACCCCTCTTGCCTTTTTCCTATGTTGTTGAGTCTGTTGCAATGATATTTCTAATCTGAATCTCCTTGGTTTTGAAGATTTTTGACTGCATAATGGAGCAGCACAGATTTATTGTATCTATCTGAGGCTTTGTGTTTTTTTCCCCCTAAAATTTATTTGTTTTGTAGTTGCATAGGAATGGAAACCCTGAAATCACCCAGATGACTCATTTAATCTTGTTGAATTTATAAGCATCTAAATCAAATAAAGAGAGTGTTGGTTTAAGTTGTGGAGTTTCATCTTGGATGGAATTTGTTTGGAACTGAGGCTTTCAAATGTCAAATATCTGATTTATGATGGAGTTGCTGTTGCACACCCAACAGTGTCAGCAGTGCAGCCTTATGATATTCTCTAAGAGAGGTAATGTGGGACTTGCAGGGTTCTGCAGCCCCCTGCCTGGGCAAGGATCCTCCTTCACAGAACTGTCAGCTTCTGCCATAAGATCCTTTTGGGTTTGTTCTCCTTGAATTTCTTCTCTCAGAGCTATTTCAGGACTTCAGTGCACATTTTCTCGAAATTTTTTTTTTTTTGAGCCTAAACTTGGCCATGATCAGTTTATAGCTGTATTTTTCTCTCTTCCCATCCCCATGTATTTATAGGCAGGAATCATATCTCTTTTAGCCTTTCCTTCTCTAAGCTGAACAAGCCAAGCCTTGGAGTCTTTTCCTCTTTCTCCATCTGCCCAGCCCTTCCCTCAGCCCTCTCCCCTCTGGCTGCTGAAACTATCACTGAGACCATTTCTTTTTCTTGTGTTTTTACACATTTCTAAAATATATCAAAAGATCTTTTTTCTGCCTTAAAAACCAGAATTGTCTTTGAAACTGGAGGAAGTTGATGCCCATGTCTGCTCAAACCTGTGAGCTCAGCTCACCTCCAGCCCCTTGTAATTCAGAGACATGGTGTTTGCTGCCTCACATTGTCTACTAAACAGATACTACCAATAAATGGAACACTGGAAGTAGTTATCAAGCCTATTTTTGTGATTGTCTACACAGATGTAGGTAGAGACTTAGAGGTAAAGAGCAGTTCTGGCTCTTTTTTTTTTTCCTGCAAGATACCAAGCTGATTGGAAAGTGAATTTATTCTGCAATGGAAAGCAAAGAATGTTGTCCTAAATATCCTCCTTAGTAACTGCACACCTCTTGTGTATTCCTGCAACTGTTTAGTTGCCTATAAATGTATCCCTCAAAAACCCAAGGCTGCCACATTGCAAATTGTGGCTAATTCTGGCAATTAGTTGTATTTCTAATGGTAGCCTTTAAAGAAGTATCATATAAACATCATTATGAGTGTGTACCATTACATACGAGCTGTGTTTGACTTTTTGGGGTAAAGAGTGCTAAAAAAGGGCACACTAACTGTATGACATATCAGACTGGATGGAAATATCTGCATTTTTTTAATTTGTTTCCCTGCATGGCTTATCCCCTGGTTTTAACAGCAGCTTTTCTCATGTAGTTTAAACTTCTGCTTCAATTATTAACCTGTCTGGCACTGGAAACCATTAAATACATTTGATGTACATGGAAGGACTTCTAGCATTTTAAATAGCTGAGTATAATTTAGTACCTCCTTTCCAGAGTGTTGCATTTCTCAGGCCTGGCTGCTTCTGAGAATGAGTAGTGAACAAGGACAGGAACAGAAAAGCCATTTTCCATTGCACACTTAATTCCCCAAATTAGTCATCTATAGAAATGAGATGTGTTTGGTAAGGCTAAAATGGTTTGTAGTCAGCTCTTAAAAGTTTAGAACTGGTAAAGCCAGGAGAGGATGGAGAGTGCACTGAGGGAGCAGAGATTCTGCACCACTGATGAGTTGATAAGAACAGTTTTAATGCATTAAACTTGCAAGTACAAGCAGAACCACCTTCACTGTGCTCGTGCCTTCCCTGGCTGGAAGACTGCCTTAAATTGACTGGAAGTTTTATCACCAAATCATTGAAGTGGAAAATAGCTTTGCAAAGCTGATTTGCATGAGAAGGGCTGCAGACTGCCTGCTTTGAGGTGCTGCAGCAGCACTTGCTCATTAATTCCCATTTATTGCTTTGTATTGCTACCAAGGTTTGGGAAAATATGGGAGGAAGAGGAGCACTGTAATATTTCTCCCATTCTTGTGATTCAGGCTGCATATCACCAGATTTGGCTTTTTTCCCTTAAACCCTTATGGTCAAAATAATAAAATGAGTAAGAATGTAAATGTCTTCCTACTCCATCTGCTGCTCTGTTCCCTTTAGTCACTGCCCTTCCAGAATAATATGTACAACTGCTCTTGAGCCAAAACTTAACTGGCACTAATGAATGCAACTTGAAGCATAACTGAAAATATTTAGAAAACTTCTAAGTTTGGAAGTAGCACCTACCTCTGACAGTCACCAGGTCAGTCAAAACACTCTGTAAATGCTGTGTATTTATACAGTTCTGCTGTGCTGCACACTTCACTGTTTGACAGTGTAATGCTGAACTTTGAGTTGTGTTACACTGAAAAGAAATTGGAGAGTACAGCCATTGGTTTCAAGTATATTTTTAATTGCTGGTGACACGTAGATATGAAAGGAAATATTTTAAGAATCAGCTAAACTCAGTGTTAAATATTTAGATAGCTTCACCCTGAGCATTAATATATAGTATTTCTTTTCTCCATCTTTGATGTACAGATTGAGCAAAAGTAATGCTTTAAAAGGAAGGAAGGATCCTGTTGTTATACTTAAAAATGGGGTGTTTGGTCTGTAGGATTAGAAGAAGCAGAGACTTAGAAAGTCATGCTTGAAGGTTTTTAAACAAAACCCGTATGGAAAAGAGTAGAAGCTCCTCCAACAAATGTGTGTTTACTTGGAAGGTCTGATTTACTGAAGCTCCTGTGTGGTAGTTGGTAAAAGAGTGAAAAAGTGAGGTTTCCAGAAACCTATAACCATGATTAGATAGTGGGTGGAATTCATTAGCCAAAAGCTGTTTTGCTTTTTAAACTTATGGTGAAATTTTACCTTGAAATAGTGGAACTAGATCTGAGTTCTGTGTTTTTGACACAATGCAGGTGAAACTTCTGACACTACATTGTTTTTTGTTTGTGGATGATAGAAATCTCTAATTATGGAACCTGTAATAATAGAAATAATAAACAGAACATGCTAGTCCTGCTTGTAGCATGTAACAGGCTAATAAACAGAGAGGATTTGTAGGAGATAATGTTCTCAGTTTTCAAAGACTCCTTTATTTAAATACATGAAAGCTGGAAAATTAAAAAAAAAACCCAAACCATCAGATCCATCTGCTTCATTCTTTGTGCTCTGCAGAGATAAGGGTAAGAATCTGGTAACTTTAGTGTTGTCTTCCCCCCCAGGTGACTTATGGCTCTTTTGACTACACTTCTCTGCTCTATCTCTCTGACTACACCCAAGACTTCGGGGGAGGACGGTTTGTCTTCATGGATACAGATTCCAACAAGACAGTGGAGCCCCGGGCAGGTAAAGCCTGGCTGTGCCTGCAGGGATTTGGGCAGATGGTGCCATTTATTAACTGTATGGGTTGGCACATGTTGTGGGATTGTGTTTTGTGTCAGCAGAAATAATGGGGAATAATGTAGCTTTCTGTCTTCAAACTGATGACCTGAAAGGATGGATTAAAAAAGGTTAAAATGTGGCCACAGTTTGGAATATCTGGATTTGAGCCACAATAAGTGACTTCCTTGAAAGCTGTGGGGCTTAGAACTGCCATCCAGTTCTGACAGCTGAGCAGGTCACTGTGCAGCAAGAGCAAAGGTAACTGAAACTGTAGCAAATCCAAAATAAACCATTTCTCTTAGACTGGCCTGAAATTCCTTTGCAGTTCAAGGTGGGCCTTAATACCCTGAAATGTCTGTGGGCTGGGTGTGAAGGTGATTGAACATGATGAACCCTGGGAACTTGGTTATGAGTCCATCCAGGGGATCTGACAGGGATGAGCGTTCTGAGAGCTGTCAGTTATACCTAAATAAGAAACCTTGAAGGCTGGTTTAAGGTTTTTCTAATAAGAGGATCATTTGAAACAAGAATTACTCAGGGGCAGAGTGCCTGGAGAAAGCTCAGCCTCATCTCATGTCTGGCAGGTGAGTACTGAGCTTCCAGCAGTGTTACCTTTTATAATGCAAGACCAGCCACGTTTCTGCAGGAAAAAAATACCCAAGGACAACTTTATATTCCTACCGTGTTGTGTATTTTTTTTTCAAGACAGAAAAAAAATGGAAAGTTACTCATTTAAAGACAGCCTCAGTAATTGTCTGCTGACAGGCATTACCCCAAGCAGAACTGAGTTTACACTACTGCTGCCTGCAAATTGGGATGGGTGGTTTTTGAATTATGAATCACAGCAATCCACTCACCTGCAGTAATGCTGGTTTAGATAAACTCTGAGATTATTTGCATTCTGGGTTTGGTATCTGAGAATTGTATGTTTGATTATTTTGGGTTTTATGACTGGAAATAAACCCTAAGCTGAAAGTATCATCTTTTGCCAAATGCTGCCACTGGTATTTTGAAAGGGAGCACATTAAGCTGTATCATTTCCAGATGCAATTCTAGGATTAACATGTGTTTATAGCTGTAGAAATCATAGCTGAGTTCTGGGTGTGAGAGGGGAGCTGTCTCCTGGCTCAGTACAGGGGCACTGTATGCAACGTGCCCCAGACTTAATTTCCAAAAGTCTTTAAGTGTGAAATTGCTTCCATTCAGCCCTATCCAGTTAATTTTTGGGTTTTCTGCTGCAAGGTGTTGGCTCTTGATGTCATTTTGGGTGAGGAGGGGGAAAGTGATGAAGCACCGAATTTTTTCTATATTTTAACAGCCCCCTGTTCCCTTTCCCAGTGTGGGCAGTGGGTGCCACAGGACTGGTAACACCCACCTTTTGAAACAGAACAGTGCAAAGAATAGCCCAAATGTGCTTCTGTCTTTTTGGCTTTTGGTTTGTTTTATGCCTGTTTTGATCCTTGGTGCTTCTCTTGTCACTCCAATTTAACTTTTAAAACCACATGTTGATAAGCTTTCATGTGTCTCACATAGGAAATCCAGGCTTTTTAGAGATGACTGTCGTAATCACTGGTTCAGTTTTAGTGCTTGACAGCTAATTTACCTTGTCTGTATTGCTAATCTCATTGCAGTCCTAAAACCTGGCACTTCTTGTGGTCTCAAACTTAGTCTGCATTTTGGGAACCTGATGCTGTGTGCCCAGAGGAGCAGGTTTCTTTTTCTATGAGCAGTAATTTGTTCAAGTGTCAGGCTTTACAGCAGGGAACAGAAAGGCATTGTTGGTGGTGCAGCAGAGCAGAAAAATAGTAATTTGGAACACAGGAAAAAGCAATTAAAAATAAAACATCGTAGGATGTCCTGTGTTTGAAAGTGCTGCCTGGGCAAGTCCCACTGCTGCTTCAGATGCATTTGCAGCTCTTTAATGGTGAGGATCAGTGTGAGCCAGGACAGGCAGAACTGTTCTGTCAGGAGTGGAGCCTGAATTAAATGCTTATCCCTTCTCTCAGAATATATCACTTGTGGATTATCTAAGAAGTCTGTAAGTCCCAACTTTCACATATTTGAGTGAAAGGCTCTCTGATTTGTAGGATGGTCTTTAACATCCCCTGGTTCTGTTACTAGCAAACACCTCTAGATTTAAGAAGGAATTATAATTTATTTACCGTGAGGCTTTTGAGATTATTTTCTTTTTAACAGACAAGTCAGCACTGTGCTGCCAGTTCAAGGGTGCAGACCTTTGGTTAATTCATAACCAATTTTGGCATGAAAGAACACATCTTTCTTCTGCCCTGATGGGCTGCAGAAGTATATATGTATCTGCTGACTTCAGTCAGGACCTCTGTCTGCTGCAAGAAACTCACTGTACCATGAATAAGAGAATTCTTGGTGCCAAGGGAAACACTGCTTTGAAAAGAAAACATTTTTTTGTGACAAAGAAACAGATTGTAAAGTAGTATCTGTTTTTTTTAAGTATATATTGAAATTCTATTTCCAAAAATGACCTAGTGGTATTTTTTCCCACCCTTTGCATCAGCTCATCACACTTTGTTCAAGTGACTGCAAGAATCAGAACGATGTTTTGAATGAGGTCCTCCAAAAAGAAACCCATAGCCTTTTCAATATTAACTTCTTTTTGCTGGTCTGAGACATGTTTTAGTAATCAAGAGATACAGGAAGATGAAGAAGAAATGGCAGACATTGTCATTCCCTTTTGAGTGATAAAATTGGTGTACTTTCTGCTGCTGCTAAACTTGGCAGTGTAAACCATATCTAAAATTTCATAATTTTGTAAAGTCTGGTGTGAATTTGGGGACTCACAATATTAGGACACAGACTTCACTGTATCATAAAGTCTGTATGTTAGAAGGAAATCTCAGTAGTGGTTCTGTGTTCATTATTTACATGTACATTTCTGATTTTTAAGGTCAGCTTTGTTGCACTTCTTTTAACTTACAAGGGACTTTGTTCCTCATACGAGTTGTTTAGTGTACAGGGATAGAAGGAAAGGTTGCAATCCTGAGTGTTTGTGGAAGAAAATAATCTGTGGTGCAAAATGAATTCTGTGCATTGGAGAGTGAAATTTCTTCCTTTAATATCAAACTTTGCATATTCTCACAGCTGTCAGAAGTGTGTGTTTCTGAAAGTGTAAAATATTTGAGATGAAGGTGTAAGATATTTTTGGAACTTGTGAAAATGGATTATTCTTCATTTAGGATGGAAAACAGTGCAGGTTCCAAGCCTCAGCCATCAGCTTCTCTGCTCAGGTGAGGAAAACCAGACATTTTGGGATGTACAGGAGATTTTCTCATGGTGGAGGAATGGCCTTTGGGGTCTGTGGGTGCATTGACTGAGAGAGGTGTAGTTTACTGCAGTGATTGGATATTGCACAACTCTCAGATCCTGGAATCATGAGTAAGTACAGTATTCCAAATTAAGTCATGGGAGTCTGTCATATCTTTTTCTTACTGTACTCTTTTAAAAATCAGGTTTGAGGAATTCCCTACTAAAGGCTGTGGAAATGCACCATAATGACATGAAAAGTAAGATTTCCAGGTGCAGGAGTCCCGTAACAGAAGGTGTGAAAAATATGCTTAAAGCATATATTTAGTAATCCATCTGGTATCATGGAATAGTGGATATTTTCCCCCCCACTGATAGTCTCTCTCAATATTCAATCCACATCATCCAGATTGAGTCTAGATCATGGTAATCTTCTGCCATTCCTAGCTTTAGTTTTGCTCCAATCAGTAAAAACTGGAGCACATCTTGAAGTTAAATCAGTATCAATTGAAAGTTGAGAATGATTTAAAAAAATTCCACAGAAGTAGCTGCCAGTCCTAGAGAAGAGTAAATGGAGCTGGCATTAGCAGCTGAGTTCTAACCAGCCATGCAAGGCCCATGGTTTGCAGTACTCATCACAAATTGCACCAGGGACTGTGAGGTGATTGCAAAGAGAAATGGTAGCAAAAGGAGGATCTGTTGCAATTGTGACAAAAATACACAGAAAATTGCTCCTCATTTCTCTGTGGAACTTTGAAGACTTTCTTTTGCTTTCTGTTTTGTTATCTGTGCCAGGGTAATTGTCATCCAGGCTCTGGTTCAGTAATGATGTTTCATTTCTTGGTTCTTAGGTTTTGTGAGTGTGGATGCCACATGCCATAGGGGCTATCATGAAGCCTTTTTGTTTAAAGACCATTTTTGGAACAAGTGAGCAGCAGAGGTTACCCTTGTGCTTATGCTCCAGTGATTTACTAAATGTAAGGATGAATTCTTGCTCTATCAGAAGTCCAAATCTCAGAACTTAAGTATCCATGTGATTTGACCACAGCTCTATTGACCATGGGAAGGTCAAGTAAAAGAGAAGAGATGATGCAGATGATTGAAACTGCAACACTTTGTTTTAGTGAGAGCTTTCTGTAGGGGTCCAATTTAGAACTTCCGCAGCTGCTGTGACAGGGGAGGGCAGGGCAGACTGGGCAGCTTTGGCTGGGTGAAGGTGAGCACTGAAGGGCAGAATTGGAAGGCGGAGCAGAGGTGATAGCCCTGTCTTTCTCTGGCTGTAGGGAGAGGAAATAGAGCCAGAATAAGTATATCTGTTAAATAAGTTTTGTTTTGTGTGATTGCATAAAATACCAGGTTATTTGCCTGATGATATGATGGGTTTTCTGGGACACTTGACATGAGAATGATTTAGTGATTAATCCTAAACAGATGACAAGGATGTTTCGCTGACAGTGCTTCTGTCCTGGTGTCATTCAGCAGGTGAGGTGGAGGTTTTCCTTCTTTCCTGAGCAGCATTTAGAGCTGATAAATGTTAGACAGACAGTTGAAGCTGTCAGTGCATAAGATGAAAAATGTTGAATGGATCTGCAGTGCCAAATAAACAGATCCTGCTTCCCTTCAAGCAGACAGATGAGTTGCTTCATTTCCTTCTGAGCAGCAGCTCAGTCTTGCCAGTGCCCCCAGCCAGCTGCCAAAGCCAGTGAGTGGAGGTGAGACCTCTTACATTCCCCCAGCCCTGCTTTGCAGCCCTTCCCTGGTGTCCAGCAGACCAAGGGGAAGAGAGAGAGGGAACAGTTATCATTCCTTCACTTGACTGAGTGCTGATTGAGACAGTCTAACACATAATCTGCAGTTTCTCCTTGGTGTTCTCATGACCAAGGAGTTTACAAGGAAATTTGGCAGTGAATTAAACTAGAAGGGCCAGCAGGATCTGCCAAGAAAGCAGAAGGGGAAATACCATGTGAAGGATGAGAGCATGAAGGGGATTGGAATCCAGGGGCAAAACTGGCAAACTGCAAATACAAGTGATTACCAAAGCTGGTATTCATGTGAATGGCCTGTTCCACGTGTAAGCAAAATACCTGAGCTTGGAAAGGATCCCTGGAGATCATCTGCTGCTTCTCCCCTGCTCCAAAATCAAGCACAGGACACACAGGGGTAGGAAAATCATGAGCCTGAGACATCCCTGAGAAGTGTCCGGATGTCTGATACAACCCTGAGCCACCTGGTGGGACTCAGGAGTTGGATAAAAATTAGAAGATGGCCTTGATTTGAAAAAGGGAATTGGACCAGATAGCCTCCCTTAGGTCCCTCCCAACCTAAGTTATGCAATGAATATATAATAGGAGAGGCATAATAATCTTTTTTATTTGGAGCATTGTGATGTGTTAATATTTGTATGGGTCTCAAAGCCCTTTCATATATTCCCTATGTCTTGTTATAATTTATTCTGGTGTTCCTCACTAATTTTCTTCTTGCTAGAATAACAGATTTTTTTTTTATATAATACTTGTAAAACAGGGTGTGTTTTAACTGCAAAGAATTTGTTCTGCCGCTTTCTAATTAATTTAACAGAAACTTTGTTACAACAGGTCAGTGCTACTTTTGTTTTAGAGACAAGGAAACAAATGACAGAGTAAGTGGGTTTTGTTGAGGTCACAGTTACATGTCAAGGATGTAGATGTCACTGAAAATGCTTTCCTTTGTGCAACTGAATTTTGAAATTCAACACAGACAAAATCTCCTGAGGGCAAGCCTTATGGAATACTGACTTTTTACTGTCACACAGCTGAATACATAGTTTTTTTCCCACCTGTATTGCTACTTCTTGTGGTGATTGTGTTTTCTGAATACACCTGAAAAGAATTCCTTGCTAAGGGGCAATTATAAATTAAAGCTGGGAAAAGAAAAAGCTCATATCTATTCCTCTAGTGGTTTTGAGTAATTAAATGGGACATAATTATGCATAAGTGAAATGTCTGTTGCTTTTGCTGCTTGTTAAATATTATTCCTGGAAATAAGTGTTGCTTCATCTAAATTGGAATTACAGAAAATTCATAGCACTGGAACTTGCATGTGTTCATAAATAATGACTCCTGTGGATCAGTGTAAAAATGGAGTCTCAAAAAATCAGGAGAATAAGTGATTACCCAGCTAATACAATTAAGGTGTTGCTTCCTGTGAGAGCTGCTCAGCAGCTCCCTGTCCTTGGTCACTGTCAGATGGTGGCACATTAAAATGAGTTTGCTCCTGAGTTTTCCATGACAGTAGTTCTTTCATCCCAAATGCAATTGATCCTTTGCTTGTTCTTTAAGTATTTTAAAACTTTGTGAATACCTGAGGGGCAGAGAAAGAAAGGGAAGCAGCTTCACCTGAGGATTAAACTCTGGACTGATCCCAGTCCAGAGGCAGAGCTGGAGGTGTGTCTCTGAACTGGAAGGGGAACAGCTGCACCACAGTAACACTTTCTGCAGTCAGCAGGGAACAGAAGCTCATCAGCTAAGCTAAAATCAAATTAATGCTGGAAAGCACAGGAAACATGGAAAGGAAGAGAAAACAAGCTGTAGATTCAGGTGTTGTTGTCCAACAGAGGTCTAAGGCAAGGATTGATTACTTCTATTCCTGTGGACATATTCAGGCAAGGCAATCATTGAAAATCAGCCTCCTGCAGCTTGTGAGGTTACCACAGACCTTTCCAATTCTTCTGTTTTTTTGCTGTTCTAATAGGGAAGATGAGAACAAATGCATTTGATGGGGACGAATTTCCTCTAGTCCATTCCTGCACTGTTGCATGGGATCTAGACTGGAGCACAGCTTTATTTTATCTCATGTCTTTCCCCACAAGTCTCTGCATAAGGATATTGCCATATATCCCTTGAAGATTTTGTCAGATAGGGTGGGAATTAACATTCTTTACCCTCTTTTGAACATTTATACTATTAAAAATAATATACCATAGAGTGTGCTTTTGCTTTAAACATTTTGCAAAAGAAATAAGAGAAGTGCTTCTCAGGTGAAGAAAAAGCATCTTTGAAAACTGACTGTAGCCTTGTTCAGTGACCCAGAGACCCCAGTTGACAGAAATGGAACCAGATGCACAAGGAGCTGCAAGATACCATATATATGAAGACATATTTATTAAAGAAAAAACTTAAAAGACATTTTGTGTAGTCAAAAAGTCCAGTTTAACTGGCTTAAACAATACACTGAACCTTGTCTAACTTTGAATTACCACTACTTCTAGTAAGAGATCAAACAAAACAGCCTGAAAGTCAGTTTAAGGCAAAGCTTTGGGTGAGTAGGTGAGGGACCAATAACAAAGTACTTTAATGATGCTGCAATAAGGCTTAAAAGGAAAAAAGAATTCATAACACAGGAGGTTTGTATGAAATCCTTGAGGGCAGCACTCGTTGCAACACTTGTAGGGTAGGAGCAGGTCGCTTTCATTTAGCCTTTCATCCAGAAAAGCAGGACACCAAGGTGGAAATGAGCTGTGCATATGAATGAAGCTATTCTTTACATATGCAAAGCTTTGCTCATTATTGATGTGCAGCCACAGGAACAGAAGAGTATGATATGAGTTGTGCTTGGCAGTTATGAAAGACTCTGAACTGCAGGAGGATTAGATGTGAGCTGGAACTGAATGTGAAAGGGGCTACTCCCACAGACTTCAGAGATTAGTGGGTAAACTGAGCTCCATAAAGCCAATCTAGTTCTGTCCAAATCTCCCATGTGTGCTGCTTAGGAATATGCAAGCAAAGGAACTTCTTGATCTTTTGGATCAAGAAGAGAAAACCAGCTACACGCCTGGTGCCCATTGCTGCAGTGGAGGTGCTGCACAGGTTGGAATAGTTTATCTTTTTGTTATGCAGACTTTAAGCAGGCATCAGCTTTTAAACAAACTTTAATTTGGACAGCAGGGAAAAAAGCCTGAGTAGGGAGAACAGATGCTCTTGGGATAAACCAGCTGTGCAGGTGAGCATTTCTGGCCTCCTCAGGAGAGCTCGAGCCGTCCTGCGGAGTCGCGTCAGTTTGGAGTTACTTGCTAAACATCAAACTTGTACATTCTCAGAAGAGTTTAATAATGTGGGAGTGCAGAGGGCTCCATTCTGCTGGCTCATCCCATGGGATGCCAGTGTACCTCTGCTGTCCAAAGTCACTGCATTTCACCTGGATGCCACTTCAGGCCCAGAACCCTGAGGCAGGTAATGGTGGTCAGAGCTCGGGCAGGATGAAGCACAGCAGGAAGCAGTTCCATCTCTAAAACAACTTTCAAGCCAATGCATTGATGGAGTGGCTCTTTCTAAGGAAAGTGGATTTGTACATGACTGATACATGACTTTGTAACCTGACTGAACAGTGAGTGATCAGGCTGGGCACACGAATTGATAGCAAAGACTGGGTACAATGCTGATAAACTGCTTGTAAACCTCCCGAGCATTTACTTATTGAAGTCTTTTTGCCACCCATGTAGTACTTCCTCCTTCTTTGGTCTAAAATTAGAGCCCAGCCTAGAAGGGGAGCAGGGAGGAAATCAATACACTTTATTGACAGTCACTAGAGCTGCACTCTTTTAATTGAGGCAACTAAGAACTGGCTTCAGATGTTCTTGGCTTCCTCCTGCCTTCTATAAACTGTAAAAATACGATGGAATTGCATCTCCAGCTTCTTAGCACAAAGGATTAATGTATGTTTCAAACAGTGCAGAAAGCTGTCAGAGTGCAATGTAAGCCTGTAACAGTCTGTCTGTGATGACCTGCAGGTTCTCAGGTACTGAGACAACAGCAAAACTGTGTAGGGAGAGCTGAGTGGCAAACTCCATGTCACTGATTAAACACTTTGTCTTTACAGGTCGGGTTTCCTTCTTCACCTCTGGGTCAGAGAACCTGCATCGGGTGGAAAAGGTCCTCTGGGGCACTCGTTATGCCATCACCATCTCCTTCACCTGCAACCCAGACCACGGCATCGGGGACCCAGTCCTGGGGTGATCCCCTGGGCATGGAACACCAGGTCAAATGGAATGAGAGAAGCCCTGCAAGAGGAGAAGAGAAAGGAAGATAACATCTCTTGTAACCTCACATTCACTCAGGATTGCCCAGCAGTATGAATGTATTGAAATACACTTGGTTTTCACATGACCTTTTCCATAAGGACCATCTTAAATTTGGTGCATTTTGCAAGTGGTTTGTCTTCGTGTCCCTCAGGGACAGGCTTCAAGGAAGGGTTCTTGAGTGGGTTTTCATTTTTTTTTAATTATTTAAAAAAATTCTTCAGTTTAAGAGATTCAAATAATCTTTTGGGCCATGCCTTGGTATGACTCCCCACACTGCTGTTACCTGTTTAATTCTTTAGTCTCTTCAGTTACTAGTATGATGTAGAAAGTTTGGTCTAAATTAATTGGCCAAGATGGGTGTTACTCTTTTGAACACACCTTCTGTTGAGAGAAATGGATTCTCCTGAGTGTAGGCATTAGTGGGCAATGCACCTGGGGTTTGGCTACTGGGACTTACTTGAACTTCTATTTTTATCTGAATTACTTCTGGTTTTTTGCTACAAACAGGGACTAGTTAATACAAAGTCAGCAGTACAATTCTCTGGCCAGAGAGCCTATTGCTTTTGGATTACAAGTACTCTGTGCAGGGAATGTTACTGGACTAGATCCCTTTGATCAGAATGGAGCATTTCCAACTTGCCTTCTTTTCTTTGGAACTCAATGAAAATGATCAGTGTCCTGTTTGGAAGCCCAGTGTTAGGGTTATTAAGAGCTCTTTATGGAGATTGCTTGGCCATGTAATCCTATACATTAAGTCAAAATTAAAAATAACAACTAGGCAGAGGTAATCAGTCCTCTGGAGTCATCTAAGAATTCATCATTACCCAGTGCTCAGGAAGGGCAGTAGGTTGAGAGGGGAACAGGTGAGAAAAATTCCTAGTTTTGGTGTGATGTGCCATATGCCTGGTTTGGCCTCTCCTGTAAAGCCTGGCTTGCTGCTTGGAGGGCTGGATCACAAAAACCACATGGACAAGAGGGCATGTGGGCTCTCAGAGAAACTGGTGTCCACCTACACTGCAGTCGTGGCCAAAGCAATGTTTTCTCTGCTTCAGAAAGTCTCTCAGCAGCTGTTTTTTGACTTCTCTTTTTCAGTTTAGTATGAAGACTTCTTTTCTGTTAACTAGACCATTGGTGTTCCCTAAATAATAAATTGCAGGGACTTCAAAGAAGGGGAGCTGTGTGAATTGCAGTACAAATAAAGTAACAAGCAGATGTGTAAAATTACCAACTACCTTGGTTTCCTATTGCAATCAAAGATTTTTATGGGTCAGGGAATTGAAAACCTAATTTTTTCTCCATCAAATTCTGAAGCAAATATGTTGATATGGTTTATTCATGGGATGTGTAATTTCTGTGAAACACTGACAATCTGGGAATGTAGTTTGATTTTATTTGTAAAAAAAATTCTATAAATACAGTTTTGATTCTTTAATCTACCTTTTTATGGAAATAATAAGTATTGGGGGGATTACTCTGAAGATCAGTATAAAAAGGAATGATGCAGGACATCTGGACTTGTCAGTGCTCTCACTGGGCATGTCAGCAAGATTAGTCCTCTAATTTCATTTCTTTGTTCTCAAACCTGAGAAAGGCTTCCTTGTTTGTGCCAACAAGGAAGGATTGTTAAAAAGGCTGGATGCAAAGAAATAATAAAGTCACTTGGGTTCCATATTGAAATCCTTGTCTCAAAGCCTGTTAATTCCAAGGGATTTCCATTACACCCAGGTTTTAAGTCTGTGTGAAGGCAGACAAAGGTCACCAGCAACAGCTTTACTGGATTAAAACCTGATTGCTCATGTCACTTTGAGATTCAAATGTGCCTTTACCCTGAAAATACCTGACATCAGTGGAATCTAAATATGAATGGAGCTGTTTTGATTTAGGTTGGGATTCAACCCATGTTCCAAAATCCTTACTTGACTGTAAGTCTTGTTTTAACCCTGGCATTAAAACTGCTGTGCCACTTGTCAAAGTGTGTGCTGGTTACTCCTGGTGTCATGCAGGCTTTGAGTGGCACTTTTGGAGCTGCTGTAAAATCCTGCTCCACAAGATCATCTCAGACCATGGGGGAAATGTCAGCTCATCTCCTCTTGGACTTTCATCTTTGGAAGATCCTGTGGATTGTGGTATCTCCCACACACTTTTCTCTGCTGGGATCTGACTGACATTCAGAAGTAAACTCAGGCTGATATTTGTCTCTTGGAGCCTTTAAGCTTCAGTAATCTGGTCAATGTGATGACCAAACCTGTCACCTGTAGTTTTTTGTATTATGTGCTGCACCTGGTAGGGGAATTTCTTTGGAAAGAAGTACAATAATTCCATAAATAATGTTTTGGTACCACTGAGATTCTTCTCTCTGAAGCTTCAGTACCCAGACTACTAAAAGCAATATGTAGATGTAGGAAGAATTTAAATGGCAAATAAGGAAATAAAGTGCAATCTAAAAGTTTCTGAAGGTAGCCTCCAGCAGGAAACCAGTAATTGCAGAAAGGCTGATGTTCCTGGGGCAGTGGAAGTTGCAGAATTCACTGATCATTAGAAATAAACAGCTTAGTGTATTTTAGGCCACTTACATACCCTGAATAACTTTGCATTAAGGGTCTCTCTTCCCAGTTCTTGACAGATAATTCTAAATGTGAATATCTGAATTTTATTGTGTCCTCCTGGAAGTTAAGCTGCCTGTTGCTGCTGGGAACTGCAGGGCTCTGTTTCTCAGAACTCTGAGTGCACCAAGGACAGGATTTGTTCTGTTCAAGTAGCCCAAGTCTGATGCCAAGCTGCTGCACAGAAGTGCTCTTAATTGAACACATGGTGATGGCAGAATGTGGCTTGATATCCCCCCCTTCTGTGAGGACCTTATTTAAAACAAACTAAAGAAAGGTCAGTTCATGTGCAGTGTGAATTGGGGCCAAGTCCTGATGATAAAATTACAGTCTTGCGCCTGAAGGTATGTGTTAAAAGTGTCTGGGAATGTTGATTTGTATTATGAAAAGAAATTTGTTGTAAGGAAAGGTAAATGCTACTGGTGTGAAAAGTCCCAGGATGAAGTGGAAAATACAGCAGGGGAACAAGCCAGATTTGAATCCCTGCAACGAGACTGAGTGAAGCCTCCTGAGGACTTCTGTGAAGCTGTGCTACTTCTAAACCTATTTTCCATTCAGAGGTTTTGAGGAATATCAGGAATTTTTAAAATATTTCAGTCCTGTACATGCATTAGATGTTAATTTTTTATTCTAGGAACTCTAAGTGGACTTCTTGGCATTTCTCATGTATAACATTTTCCGTGTGTAAGCAGCTGTGAAATTGTTATGGTTTTTAATTCCCTGTAAAAAAACAAGTTTCAAAAGATACATTTATGATGAGATTTTCATGCATATGTGTTGTCCATTTTAGATATTCTGCACTCCATCTTAATGAATTTTTAGTCCAGAAATGTTTACAAGGATAATCTATTTACAAAAAGATTTTAATTTGGATTTATAGCAGAAATTTAGCTTCATGTCTTATTTATTTTTAAGGTCAACATCTCAGCTGTGTGCTTTCTGAGGCTGTAGCACATAATGATGTGCACATTAAAATAAATGTAGCTGAAATGGCATTGATGATGACTGTGCTGTCAAGGAAATCTGGTTTTGTTTCTTCAATTGCAATTCTCAGTACACTTGAATTTCTCCTTTATAGCTTTCCTTTCCCTGGTAAATGAAGATGACATTGTTTTAACATAAGAGTTCTTTGTGTTCCTTCTACATCCAGTTATCCTTACAGAGTGTTTATAGGTGAATTGGTTCTCTCTAACAAGCTCCTCTGGAGCTTTGTGCAATATTTGTGCCTTATCTAAATTCTAAGAATAAAACCAGGAAATGCTGCTGGAGGTCAGGGCTCTTTAAGTGGGGAGGAATAAATACAACCATACTCCCGCTAAGCAAATAAAAGGGAAAAAGAAATATTCCAACTCCAGTCTCTCCATTTTGAGACTTGTGTGGAAATCCAGGCAAACATTCCAAGAGCAGCAGAAGAGTTATTTCCTTTCTGAACCACAGATGGCTCTGCCTGCCATACATGGATTGCCTCAGCCTCATTCAGGAAGGCAGATCGCTTATCCTGGGAAACCCAGGTAAGACTCCATCCTGAAATGGTGGGGAATCCTCTGGTGAATGTCTGTAATTCCTTGTGAAACACATGAAGAGCTGTAACACTCTGTCTTATCTTGGTTTTTGTAAACCTTCTTAGGAAGCTGAAAGCTAATTTTACATCATGTTTGCTGAAACCTGCCAATCATCTCTCTTTTACTTGGTGATTAATTTATCCCTAAACTATCTGTAATTTATCCCTAAAATATCTGTATGGGCATTTTTTTATCTTCCATGCAAGTGCTGGTGACTTGTATTAAAGCTTTGCAGGATGGACTCTGCAAAGAAGCAAACAACTGTCCTATTTCCAAATTGCACAAACTGGATTGTGCCCATCATCTGCCCTCCTATCACTTGTTTCATATCTCACTTCTCTCCCAATACACACCTCAGATTTTGCCTATAGCAAGAATTGAACAGGGTATAGAAGGTCAGTCTATTAGGTATTCATGAACTGCTTTGCTAGGGCTGACCATGAGCTGGCTTTTTCCTCAGACCCTTTTAGCCCATGTGAGGTATTAATTTTAAAAAATTATTTCTAACTCCATTTTTGAGATTTTTTTCATTGTTTGGCATTAATTTTTTTCCCAGATACTCTCTTATTATTGCTCCATTATGGGCATTGTCCATATTCAAACCAACACCCAGTATTTCAGGGATATTTATTTCCATCTCCCCTGTTTTCCTGAAAAGCTGAAATAATGACAAGGTAGGGATCATTGTTTGCTGTTGGACATTCTTGGCTTTCAGGATAACTCAGGCACAATGAGTAAGGAATTTTGAAAAATGAACTAGAGAAAGCAGGTCAGACCTTGGGATCTCAACAAGAAATGCCTTGTTTGAGTAGTTCTTATTGTGGAATCAATAAAGCAGCTTGGAAGTACCATTTCCTTTATTTCTCTGGCCTTTAGGTGCATCTAAACAAAGGAAAACCATCAGAATAGCTGGTTTACTGCTGGCTAGTCCTGAGGCTGCCCAAAGGATCTGGACTGGTTGAACCCATGAGTTGCCAGGTCAGATATTTTGTTCATAATGAACTGCACTGAGACCTTCAGCCAAGCCTTGAAGCTCAGTGATGTGAAGCACAGAAGGAGCACGTGCCTGAAACCACAGCACCTCCTTTTGAAAGAAATATTCTGTTTGTAGAGAGAAGCTGAGATTTGTGGGGCATTCATGTTACTTGTTTCTGGGAATTGCTTGTAAGAGGCCTCCAGTGTTCAAAAAAAGATCATTTTAAACACAGATACCCTTTCTATTCTTTTATTAACAACAACAAAAGCACCGACTAGGTTCCCGAGGCATGATTTTTCTGGACAGACACCTTGAGGATTTGTCTCTTTCTCATTCCTCCGTTTATACAATTATTTCAAGCTGTTTATTTAGGTGCCTGGACACTTTGCTGCTGACTCCATAGGAAAAAAATCTTGCTGTTTTCCTTTGAGAGTGCTTTTCACTGCCAGGGGAAGGTCTCTGGGTGGATTCCTACCTTAGAGGTGACCTCCTCAGCATATTAACTTGCCAGCCAGACCATTAAATCTTGGTGGAATAAACAAAGGCAGGTCCTAATGGAGTCATTCTGCATGTTTTGGCTCTGGATGGTGGTTTCTTCCATTCCCTCTAGCAGACAAATGTGTTTATTTCTGATTTATATTATTGAAGAGGAGACATGTTCTGGGAGTCCTCTCTGCAAATAGGGCTTTAATTGTGACTCACTGAATAATCTCATAAAAAGAGGGCCATGTTTTACCAGGTGATCCAAAACCTAAAAGGCTGCTGTGGAATAAGATAAACCCTGAGCCCATTTACTCCTTGAATTTCTCAACACGAAAGAAGTGAGAGAAGTGATCTTGCACTTGGATTATTTCTACTTTGCTATGGGCCATAAATGTGTGTTTTCTCATTTGTTTCTTTATTTTAAAAGAAAGTAGAAATTAATTTGGGAGTCTTTCCACAGGGATGAATATGATCAAAATAAACTGTTTTTTACTGATATGAAGATAGAAATACAACAGAATTAAGACAAGCAGAGGGGTAAGTTAATTTTAAGATGTTAGGGCGGAGAGCAGCTACGGGAGATTTCTCCCACACTGACATGTCTGTGTCAGTTTAAAGTCACATTTCCCACTCCTCCTGACTCTGCTTGATTGTTTCGTTAGATCAAAGAACTGCAAACTGAGAGCTTTCAGGCAGCAAAACTCTTGCTGTCAAAACCTTTCATAAAACATTCAACAGGACCTCTTCCTCAATACCATTTGCTTTTATATTTACCCTCCTCAATACCATTTTCTTCAGCTATTTATCCTGTCCATTCTGTTTGAATTAATAATGAACACTGAAAATGCTGAAAGAAATTGTCATGCTGCATCCACCTCTTTAAAAAATGATGAATTAAGCTTTCCTTTTCATGTATCTTGTGTATCAAACACATATTTTTTAGGGGATGGTGTCCTCCATGTACAGCATTTATCTATTGCACCTTTTCTGGCACTAGGAGAATTTAGACCTGTAAATAAGAAATAATCCAAGAAGAAATTTAAAATAAAACGAACTAAGTTTAACTGATGTGTTAATCCTTTAGTTGAGGTGTAGGGAATATAGGGAATATGCACCTGCTTCTCAGTACTCTGCACTGAGGTTTTACTCTGCTTTTACATGGTTGCACACCTGGAAATCCAGTCCTGTCCCTGCTCATTTTCCCTTTCTAGTTTCACACACATTTTGGTGGAGATCTTCATCCCTTCAGACCACATGCAGGCAGGAAGAATCTCACTTCTCTGCCTCAGCACCAGCACAAAATAAATGCCTGTGGATTTTTCAGGAAGGCTGTTCTCATCTCAGAGTGCCCAGATGAAAGAACAGCTTGGGATGAAGTGATGAAGACTCACTCATGTCACATTTATTAGCACCTTGAAATCATCTTCTCAAGCTGCTGCCTCTGAGCCCTTTCCTCTCAACAATTGGAACTTGAGGCATCTTGACTTTGTTTCCTAAATGCTTTTAGCACCTCCAGACGCCTGTGAGTCAGTGAATTCCAGCATGCTGTAAAAATTATCACTTTCAATATAAGTTAAACACGTTTTGACTCTGTTGCTAAATTTTCACAGAGGCTTTGGAGCAGACTGCTAAAACTTGTGCTCTTCCTAATAATTCTCCTTAAATTAAATACTTCAGCCATAAAGCATGCACAGAAGGGCAGTAATCAAAAGCCTTCCCATAGCTGAGTTGTACAGGGAGGTACTTCTGAGATGTTCAGATTAATGATTCTGTCCTCTGGTCAGGCTTTGTGATTTGCAGGATCCGGGCAAGAAAGAAATGAAGGTGTTTGATGGCCTGATTCCCCTGGAGTGGGAGGTGTAATAGTTCTGTAATTGTGGGTGCACAATTAGGTTTCTGCACAAAAGGTTTCTGCATTAAAGCTACAAACATGGCAAGGTCATTAGAAGCAGCAACAGCCTCTTGTTAAACCACAGGACAGAACTGAGAAAAAACAGAAATCTTTGCACCTTAAAGCCTTGTTTTTAACTAAGGAAGCGGAGTGAATGAGTCAGTGGATTAATTCACTTGAACAGTAAATGTCATTGTCTCTCCCCTGCCCATCAGCTGAGCAGGGTTAGTGACCCTTGGTTTTCCTTCCTTCCAGCTGTGGATGGATGTGCAGGGGATGGATCTACAGCTGGGAGAAGACTCAGTCACTGCCTGCCCCAGACACCCAGATACTTCCTAAGTGCTGGTTAGGGCTTCTTTGTACTACAGAGGAGACAAAGATGGGAATAGGACTGGGTTATTGCAAATCTTTTGGATAAATAAGATTTTAGTCTTGTAATAGTGGTGCCATGCTTGCTGAATGCATTCTGAGTAGTCCAGCTGCCCAGATGGTATCACAGGGATTTTCCAGTTGTGTTCAAGGCCCTTACAGGGGAGGACAGCCTGTGTATGTCTGAGCCAGCTTTAGTCATGGAGCATGAAAGGGGCTCAGGTTTGCATCAGCACAACAAGTAAAATACGTCTCTAAATTAACAGCCTTGAAATTGGAAAATTACCATTTTGTTGGGAAGAACACAGGTGTGGAAAAAACACGACTTAATGAGATAATCTAATCTCAGGCTCTTTCAAAAGTATTGCCCTGACTGTAAATATTGAAGTTCCTTCTAGATATAATAGCCAAGGATGCTTCTTAACCACATGAAGGTTTACCATTCCTGAACAGCTATTTTGTAATCTGAAATATGGAAACTCCATAAAACTGAGCATGTTGCAACACTGGTGCATTGGAACCCTCTGTACTGGGCTCAGGCTTAAGCCAGGCCTCAGCAGGGATTCCTGCATGTGCCTCAGGTATTGCTAGTGCTCTGTACTTCTGCACAGTAAGAGTCAGATGGTTGTTATGGTCCCCTGCAGGGTCTTTGTCCTCCTCAGGGACCTCTGAGAGCAGGGGAAGGCTCCTGCCAGGGAGGTGCCACCAGCCTGCAGATGCTGCGGAGCTCCCGCGGTGTCAGCTCCTCCTGGAGACAGTTACTCTAAACAGCGGAGGTGGTGTTTATCCTCGGGGCCAGGACTCCATCAATTTGTCCAGTTTATGTTGGGAAGAGACAGTAAAACTGATGCTTACAAGAATTCTGTCTGCGGCCACCCCAGCCAAGGAAACCCTCGTGTGCCTCAGCCCCTCATGAGGGGGCTGGTGGGGGCTGGAGAATGTTCTCTGACTGTCAATGCAAAATGCAGGCAGGATCTGGATGGGGAGGACACATCTGAAGACTCCAAGAGGTGATGGCAGCACAAAACACCCTGTGGGGGGATTGAGAGATAATATTTGGGCTCCTTTGTGGGACTCAGCAAGACATTGCAGGCGATGGGAAGGGTGAGAACTCCTGCTGCTGAAAAGGTGCTGAGAAGGACCAAATACTAAATCAGGGCAATACTGAGAACTGATTGCAAGTTCTGACATCCCAAATGACACTTGATAGGGATGGGAATCAGCTGGATACACATAAAAGGGAAAAGTAGAACTAACTGCTGGCCCAGGGACTGCAGCAGAGGGTGGGATCCCTTCACAAGCAGAAACTGAAATAGTTTCTAGAGACCTCTCACATAGTATTGAGAGTGGAGATTGCTCTTAGCACTTCTCCAGCCATCTGCTGACAGGACACTGTAGTTGACTTTTTGTAGTTTCTTGGATACCAGTAAGGAAAGGAGGCTGATGGAAAAGCATTCAGCTTTCATTCTGGTCTAGTGTGCCACGGGAAGATGCTTTGACAGGGACACTTGGCAGGAAGAAAAGATCCTGACAGCATTGCTGCCATTCTCTTCCCAGCACAGTAATTCCAAAATCCAGCAGAAAACTTAGGGGAGCAGAGGAGTGTGTGGCTGCCTCAGTGCCCTACATCCACAGAAACCTGGGAGATGCCCAGAGGGAAATCACTTGGTGTAAGGCAGCTGCTTTGCTGATGTACTGTTTAATTGTTTTGCTCAAGCACCTGTCTCTGCCTTATTAAGTTAGAAGAAATTACTGATCGAAGAAAAAACACTAATTCTAGCCCATACTACAGCTTGATTCTTTATCCTTTGAAGCAAGGAGAGAATACTCCATAACACTTCTTTACTTGAAATCACAGGATCTCTTAAAGACGTGCCTTATGCCTTGTCCTCTCGTTAAAAAAGGGTATATTTACAATCAGCTACATCCCACCAGGAGCTTCCTCATCTCCTCAGCAGCCCAGACTCAGAATAGACAAGCTCTCTTAATTTAGAGCAGTTTGACAAAACATTCAATTGAGGGCTCAGTGGAGTACTCGAGGAGTTACCATTCCACATCATTTGTCCTGCCTCTGTGAGAGTTACAACTCTTGACAGGTTTGGATTCCATTTAATTTCATTCAACAATTTTGTAACCATGGGTAACAAGCAGCAGAACTGACGTGGCTCTGTGCTGCTGCAAGGAGGATGTCAAGGTTGTCAGGTTTTAAAATCAACCTGCTTTGATGACTCTTCTGTTCTGCAGCACTTACCTTGCAGAGTTTGCTCTGAAAAACCCGTTTCAAAATTATTTCCCTCTTTTTGCAGCATTTGAACTAAAAGCGAAAGCGAAGAAGTTCATGGATGCCTTTGTAAAGGGCTGGTATGTTGCCAGACACAAAATCTAGCTTGTTCTAATGTCTTTTCCCTAATAGAAAAAATGTTTGCTTTGTTCTGAAGTGTGTTATGAAGGATGAGGTTCAGACCTTCCCTTCCCTTCCCTTCCCTTCCCTTCCCTTCCCTTCCCTTCCCTTCCCTTTTCAGGACTGGAGGANCTTCCCCCTTCAGGACTGGAGGAGCTGTCACCTCTTGGAGCTCTCCCCAGAAGTCCTCAGTTACAACCCTGCCTGAATTCACGTACAGATATTTGGTATTCTTGGGACAATAGTAAAACCACGACAATAAGCTTTGTTAAACACCTTTTTGTCTTGAGCACTGCCTTGAAGACTCCCCAGGGTCCCTGGAAATCAGTCCAAGCTCCAGAAAGCATCTCCTGGGTGCTAAACCTGCCCTCTAAGCTTAAATTGTAAAAACCTCAAATAGAAGAAACACATGCACAGGAACTGTGTAAGACCTGCAGCAACAGAAAAACGTAGAGGGCTCTAAAGATTTTTCTCCTGCTCGCTCTTTCTGGACTCTGCTACGTGCTCAGACTTTGCTGTTCTGTCTGTAATGTCAGTTTTTTAAACTGGATGAGATTTTTGGTCCCAGAAGTGCCTGAGCACTTACAGGTGAGTTGTTTCTAATTAAACATCTTGCTGGAGCTTCAGAGGGTGAAGGCGAATGTGGGAGGGTCAGAGCTAGGAGGGAACACGGACCAAAGCCATGACAGCACGAGGTGAGGAGCAGAGTGTTTCTCCTTCCCCTGGCAGTGCATGTAGGAAAGGTTTCCAAATCTGGGGAAGGTGAGATCTGTTTTGGAGGGCTAAATTTAGCAGTGATTAAATGAACTCTAAATTAACCAAATATTCCTCCTGCTTGCCTTTCCAAATTATTCAATAACTGAACAATTATAATGAGCTTAGCAAGTAATTACCATCCATTCCAGGCACTGCCCTCACCAACTGCAGCCTTCGAACCCACCAGCTGTTAATGTGCTGGAAATGAAGTCCATCAAGTGTGAGTCAAATAACTGAAAACTGAACGGGAAAAAAACCCCACAGGTTCTGAGGCAGTGTAAAGAAAACTGCTCCTCCATCCTTATTTCCAACTGTGTAGTCTCTTCCAGACCTAAGATCTATCATAAAAATTATTAGCACGGGCCAGAGCTGCACTACTCTGTTTTCATGGGTGCTCTGGCAAGGATATAAATGTTCTGATGGTTTTTCCGCCTCACAAGGCTTTACAGAGCCTACCTGGGGGCTAATGTGCATCTCCAGATGGGGCAGCCACTGCTTTACTCACTGACCAGAAAGGGGAAGGCAGAAGGTAAAGCCCAAACCCTCTGAGGTATTTCTAGGTGCAGTGAGGCAAAAGCTGTTTGCGTTGTGAATTTGGCCATTTATTGGTCTGAATTTAACTGATATGTTAAACAAGAACCAGCTCATGTGTACTGAAGCTTTTTACCTATGATGTTTAAAAGAGATTTAAAGATGTTTCACAAACACTTCTTCTCATGGCCCATCAGTTGTACCAGTTCAGCTGCCTGGGGGCAGGCAGGGAACCTGATCAGGACAAGAAATAATTGCTCTTGTCTTGATTGTGACAAAAAAAAAAGCGCCCAACCCTATAACATAAAATGACTTAGTCCTGTAAAACTACAAGGCTGTAAAACCAGATATACCAGCCTCAGTGAGGAGACAGAGGAGTGGAAGGTGGAGCACAAATAAAGAAAAATCTTGTTAAATCATATTCCAGGCTGTCAGACATAACTCCTCTAATGGAGTTGAAGGATTTGCTTATAGCAGTTCCACTGGCAGGAACACACCAGCTTTCTGATTAGGTTGTGGAAATCAACAGAGATTTCTGTCTTCTCTGTGGGCAACCTGAAACAGCTCTGAAATGCAGGAGGTAAGAAATCTCAAAACCTTGAAACTCTCAGAGGGTATCACAGAGTGTGATGGGTGGTGGTTTTAGCTGTGGAGCAAAGCAAGGGTGGAAGCAGAGTCCTGGGACAAGCTGCAAATGATTGCTGAGAGGGAAATGTAATACAAAGAAAGGACAGAAGATGCAGGGGCAGAAAACAAAAATAATAGGATTAAAGTGAGAATGGCAAAGATACCAACATGCTCAAAACAAACACATGTTTTTACTGAATAAATAACCTAAAGAATCACGTGTGATCTGTGATCTTTCTGTACAAGCTCTTTTCAACAGGCAGGAGATTCCATCTTTGGTGAGTGATGGGAATGCACACTGTTAAGGCAGATTCTGGGAGGAGGTCTGTAAATACAGAGACCCTAAACAGACTGAGTCTCAAACATGTGCCTTGGAGCTCTCCAGAGATAAACATTTACTGAAGAATGTGACAGAAGACAGAAATGTCTATGAAGATGCTGTTTTGATGCTTTTCTGAGCGCTAAGCTAACATGCTCATGCCAGTGAGCTTCTCCATTTCTTCCCATGCCCTTACATTGCCAGAGGGACAGAGACATCCCAGTCCTGCTGCCCCATGCTCCCTCTACAACTCCTCACCCTGCACTGGGAGGGTTTAGTGCCTGCAGTGGATTTTGGAGGTTCCTGTACCGACTGGGATTCCTTGGGAGCAGAGTAAATAGGGCAGGAAGAGAGGAGGACTTGAAAGGAAGTCGAGCTGGGGCTTGGCTGCATCTCCAATGGGCACGAGGCTGTCAGACCAAGTGCTGGCTGTGCACTGAGATCCTGACAGGAGGTGAGATTCCAGGAAACTGTGAGCCTTGGGCAGCTGCCAGTGCCTGGGCACATCCTCTCCCCTGGAGCCCCTTGGGTGCCCATCTCCTCCCATTCCTATTTCCGCACCAGGTGTAAAGATCTATTACTGGAGGCAGCACGGAGCTGATACAGCTTTGCCTTCCTCAGGCTGCTCTCAGCCTAAAGCCCTTTCTCTGTGCTCTCATTAATGTAAGTCACTGTGACACATTATCTCATTCTGTGCTTTGCAGGAAGCCCTTCTCCCCACACCTGAGGCCCCTCTCGCTTCCATGGGCCCCTCTGGGACCGTGAACACAAGAACTGGAATCAGGGGGACACAAAACAGTTTCCTCATACCATGAAGTAATAGGTTTAATTTTTTTTTCTTGCCTTTTATTGGGCTAAAGCTAAAACTTCTTACTTTTCTTTTTTTTTTTTTCTTCCTGAATAACAGACATAGCTAGTGATTACCCAGAGCACACAATGCCTGAGACAGAAAATACTCATTTATATGGGTGGAGGTAAAAGCCCAAGTGATGCTCCAGCCATGTCCTCATCTCTTCATCATGGTCCCTCCCATTTAAACCAGATCTGCAAGAAGCTTTTCCTCTAACACTTGGCACTGTAGGCTGTGGGGCTTCACTTTCTCATCCAGCCTAAAAGAAGCTGCTGCAAAGATTGAGGCAACGCTCTGAGGTTTGAGAGATATTTGACATAATAAACTCGCCTTATTAAAACAAACAAACACATGAAAGCAGCCAAGCAAAGTTACTCAGTTGTTATTTCCTCTGCTTCTGCTGTTGGGAATTAATTGTGCTGTGCCTCAAGCAGGTGGAGGTTCCTCAACAGATTTAATCATTCTAAAAATATGCCAACAACAAAATGACAGGGAAGTCCTGTTGTGTTTAGCAGTTAGTAATGAGTGTTGGGATAAATCTTTCTATTCAGCCTCCTCTGCAAGGATAACCTGCTGTTAGAGCAGGCTGAGGCACAGGCTCTGCCTTTACATCTACTGATCCCAGTGCTCCCAGCCTGCATTGTGGGCAAGAAGAGGGTCCCAGGAAGTAAAGAAGAAAGATTTTTCTTCCCTACTGTATCTCCTGTTATTGTTTCTCACCTGAGGAGGGGCTTTAGAGAGGGTGTTGATGCACTGAAACGATGATGTTTTTATCAGGAGGCTCATTTCAGCTGCCACGGCTGAGGGTGAGTGATCATCTTTGCTGATCAGCTCCATAAATCAAAACCAGAGGAGTTCTGGAACCAAATATTTCACCTGTCCAACTATTACTAACTAAGCCAAACCTTAAGTTCCTAATGTCTCCTACAAGGAGAAATTTTCCTTGCCACATGTATAATTTCTCATTCAAGGATCTCAAAACCTCTCACCCACATCAGTGACATCCTAAAACACCCATACAGACAATGGAAATAGAGTTTTTTTCTCTAGGCACTAAATGAACAGCAGCAAAAGAACAAGTGACTTCCCTGAGGTCATTTTCTAGGAGAAGCCAGGACTTGTGAACTCCTCCCATTTCAGTTAATCCCTCTCTTCAGCTTCAACGTCAGCCCTGCCTCGATAGGCATCTCCAGCATCAAACCCCTCATAAATATCTCCTGGATTTTGTTCACTATCTTGCTCTAAGCCTGTCTGAGTTTTCAACAGTGTTAATGCTTTCAGGATGAGTGGCCTCTGAGTCCCCACCAGCAGATGATGTGAAGGAAGATAAATAGATGCACTTCAGTGGGATCAGGAAACCACTGAGACCACAGGATATGGTGCAGGTGGGGGCTGCAAACTCCCCATGTATTCCTGCTTCCAATCCTTAATTTGGACACTGCCCAGGGCAGAGAGCTGCTTTCAAAATGTGGTGGCCTGATGTAACCAGGACTCCAGCTGATTTTATAATAATGCCATTTCCATAAGATATTCCCTTCTACAGGGTTAAATGAAAGGGGGGAAAAAATCTGTTACAAAGAAAAAGCAGAAACTCAATTTAAACCTGGGCTTGCTGGGATTTTGAGTAGTGTAATGCTGGGAGCTGGTTGCCAGCCCATGCTCCCTAAACGGAGGGTGCTGTGAGAGCTTGGCACCGGAATGGTGCTGCCTATTGCCATGCACAGCTTGTCTGGTGGGACCTGCATATCCCTGGAGATTTAGGTGTCCTCTGTGTGTGTGTGTTCCAAGGTGCTGCTGCCTCTCCCCTTTTTGCATTACTACATCACAGTTCATTTACCTCCCCCATTCTTCACGATTTTTGGAAGATAGATTCAATGTACCTTGAGAAGTAACTGCTCTGTAGTGCCTTTTCCTGGGAGGCTCCATGCAGGAGCCAGCCTTGTGCTTCTCAAATGTCAACCTGGTATTTAAAAAAACAACAGGCATAGAAAGTTGTGGATTTGATGGACGTCCCTGGTTTGCAGGAGCACAGGGTAACTGTCTCTAACAGGCTGTGTTTTTGGACACACCACATTTAGCTTCAGGAATCTCCCTTGCTTTGTTTGGATGGAATCGTGTTTGGTTCTAGTTAAGAATTCAGGAGCTGAATTCAAGATCCTAACGGGAATGCACAAGGAAAGACTAACAGCATCTTGAGAGAGACTGGCCAAAACAAGCTGGAACAAACTTGGCAGATTTTACTTATCTAGCATTAGCCCCACTTTGGTTTTAGAACAGTTACCTCTGCCAAGCATGGATGATACTGCTGGTGGTTTGATTTTGCATAAATTTATTTTCTACTTTTCCTCCAGGTACTTTGATGGAAGGCTTTGGGTGGGATCTTCCACAGTATTGAAGTTCAGCCTTTTCTAATGAATTCAACAAATGTTTTTCACCTCATTTCTCACTGTAGAAGCATTCTTAGTGCTTACCAAAATGTTTCAGTAAAATTAAAATTTAAATCATAAATAGAGAGACTCAGAAAAGTAGAGCCAAATGCCAGAAGGCTTCTAAAGGATCCATTCCTCCCTTTCCTCTTTTGATTGTTCCTTTCTTGGATGGAGAACTAAAGGAAAATGTTATAGTTTTGCTGTGGCATATTCCACTGGGAACTTTGGGACCACAGCTCACAAAACTCAGTTTTAACCATTTGAAGCCTGCTGAAATGAAATTAATCTCCCCCAAAGGTGATATATGCCACACCAGAAACTCAGTGTGGGCAGAAAGCTGCATTCCTGAGCAGAAACATTTATGATTTTAAAAAAATCTTTTAATATATGTCTCATTTAGGATTTGAATATACCCATATTCAATATAATGTTAATATATTGGTAACTCTTTTCACCGTTGGGCATCTGACAGAAACTTGTTGCATCCCAGAGGTTTGGCTGAGCAAGCTCCATCTCTTTCACAAAGCTCAGCCAGAGCCATCCAACCCCTCCCAACACTTTGCCACCGACTGACACATCCTTTCTCTCTGCTGTGCTTTAGACACATTTCCAAACAAGGGCAAAAAAACTTGTATAATGATAACAACAATAACTTTAAAGGGTACTTATACCCTGTGAAGCTGTGGCTACTATTTTGAAGACAAAGGAATACATTTCTTATAAGCCACAGTAATTAACTCCACGTCTCTCTGTTCCCCAGAAAAACTTGAAACTAACAGCAAAACCCAGTATTATAAGGCAAACCCCCCCAAAAAACAACCCAGCTGGGTTAAAGTGTAGTTAGTCACCAGCTCTGGGTGTTTCTGTGGGTGCTGGCTGGGAGGATGCTGTGCAAAATGACAGGAATAAAGTTAGTCTGGGTTTGGCATAGGAAGGAACATAGGAGAGGAAAGCACTTGGAAATAGCTTTTTTCTTCTCAACAGACTTTTCCCTTTCAGATGCTGCAGTAACATTCTACTTTAAATGCTCTAGTGTAGCTAGGTTGTGTCCTGACTTCACAGCAACTGCTGTGGTTTAAAGTCTAAAATAAAAAGCAAATTTTCTTCCCGACGCCTCGGGATGGGGGATTGCTGCTGCCACCAGAGGGACTCCGGAATGTGACGGTAAAACTGAGAGTCCTCCAACCAGACAAACTTCCCGGCAAAGCTGCCTGACTTTCTGGAGCTGCCCTGAGGATTTCTCCAGGTTCCAAGTTACATGTGCCCATAGCTTGAGGGCTGGGCTCTGATATGAGATTCATGAGCTTTCTCCCCTCATGATGCTGATGATTATGAATACATTAAAATGGGTTTTAATGAATAGAATTTAAGTTAAAAGACTATTAACTCAGTCATCCTGCTTTTTCTCTTCACTTAATGCAGTGGGCAGCAAGTTGTGCATCTTGTAGCTCGAAGTACAAAATGCTCATAAAGTTCCCCCTCTTTCACTGGCTTCCCTGGTATCCAGTTAAACACTAAACACCAAAAGTGACTTGTTAAAATAGGAGTTAAAAAGTTAATGATTTGCTCACAGTTGTGATTGAATTGTAATGTGGGGCTTTTGAGCATTGATTGCAAATTTGGTTTTAAAAGGTGGGGAGAAAGATGATGAAAAGAATGTGTTGCTGGAAGTAAAGGCTGCAACAATTCCACAAGGTTCAAATGGATTCTCCTGTGTCTGGTGAAAAGAATCATTCTCACTTGTCCCACAAAGGACTGGTATTTTGGCTGTGCTGTTGCAGCAGCAGATACCTCCTGAGATTAAAGAAATGAGAGAGCATTCAAGGTAAAACACCTTTTCTTTCACAGTCTGGGTTGGTTTCCTTACCTGAAATTCCCACTTCCCATGTTGCTGAAGAAGCAGTTGTGTCACTGAATCTGCAGCAACCTTTCATCTGTAATTAAACCCCCAAAGCAATAAGATCCACAGGATTTGGCTATGCCAACTGATCCCAGGGTACACAGTAATTGATTTCCTGGAATGTAAAATAGCCAAGGTAAAACTGTTTTCAAGGAACTCTTCACATGTTGTTCATTTACAGCCCCACTGACCTGTTACTCAGCCCTGGCCTGAGATGATTCAGATTTATCTACAGTGACATAATACAGAGAACTTGCAAAGTCTCATCATCCAGATTCTGATTATGTGTCTGCCTCAATTTCATACACTTCCGTAACCTCTGTGGTTGTGGACACAAGATGTTTTTAATCTCATGATTTGGGGAATCCTGACTCATCCTTTTCAGTGCTGAGGACAGGTGATACCTCTCCCTCACATGGGGAACAGCCTGAGCTGCCTTGCAGCAGGTTGGCATGGCCTTCACACAGGGAGATATGCTTAGGAATGCTGAGATCACAAATCCAAACCAACACCCTCCCCAAAATACTCTGGGAACAGGTAAAATATAGCAGCTAAAGCTACCCCTCACAAGTAACCTACAGGTTGTGTCAACCTCTGTGCTCTAGACAGGCAGCAGCAATCCCCTTCCAAAGTGAACTATCAGATTAATTTGGTTTTGTTTTTAAAGGAAGATACATGAAGACTGTCTCCTCTTTCCCAAAAGATGAGCACACCAAGAAGAGCCAAGGCTTGCCCGGTTACACACAACAGGAACTCAGTTAAAACTTCTGCTCTTACAGGATATTTATGAAGTGAATCAAACCTACTGACTTTTGGCAGTTTAACTGGCCTGATGAGACAGTAAGAATGATGTTGTTTGTGCAATTCATCTTTTAAATTGAGCTCTGATCCCCAGGAGTACAAGAGGCTCCCGAGGAGTTGTGTTTGTGAAGGTCTGCACTGTGTCTGCTCCCTGCCTGGCTGAAGAGCCATCATTCTTCACACTCAGCAGCATCTTGGGACTGCTGGCCAGTTTTGAGTGTCCAACAGGCTCTCCTTGGCCCAAATGTTGTGCTTTGTGAGCATCAAATGTGGTTCTCTGGTTAAAGTGACCCTGGATGGGTTTATCATAGGCTGATGGGAGAGAGGAGCAGTGCTGGGATGGGGCTGGGAGGAAGCACCTATTGGCTGGAAAACCTGATGAGTGACAAATATGGAATCACAGACTGGTTTGGGTTGGAAGGGACCTTAACAGCCGTCTTGTTCCAACTCTTCCCCTGCCATGGGCAGGGACACCTTCTACTAGACCAGCTTTCTCCAAGTCCTGTCCAACCTGGCCTGGAACAATTCTAGGGATGGAATCCCTTCTGGGGGCTGCTGAGTTGTCTTGGGAAGTGTAGCCCTAAACAACCCCTCCTGTTTGCTTATCCCATTAGGTTACAAGTGTAGACCCCATCTACTTTTCATTTGCATCCCTTTTTCTACACAGAACTCCTTTTCAGCTTCCCCTTCTTATTAATAACTATGTTTTTAGGCTGTTTGGCTTTTTAACTTTTTTTTTTTTTTTTTTTTTTTTTTTTTTTTTTTTTTTTTTTAAACAGAAAGCACACTCCCAAAAACTCTGCTTCCCCTGCCATACCTGTTAATAGAGATACACTGTGCCTTGCAACTATTTTGTACATGGTAACCACCCATGTACCACTTTATCAGCCTCTAAATGCAGTGAGGGCCCCCCAGGGACCTTCTCCTCAGGCCAAGCAATGGAAATAAAACACTTCAGCTCTGTGTCAGGTCAGGATCCAAATGACATGTGCAACACCTGGAAGGGATGCAGCCATGCTTGGCTCTGCCAGGACATCTCCATGGGAGCGGGGCAGCCCAAGACACTTCTCAGATGACACACATGCTCCAGCTTTCCCACACCACCTTCTGAGCTCAGTCTTATATTTGTTATTCTTTTATGGCAGTGACTTCCAGCCTTGGAAATGGGAGCCAAAGGAAAAGTAACAACGACTTTAGAATTAATAATTGAAAAAATAATTATTTTCTGAAAAGTCCTGAAAAACTGCTGAATCCCACTCTCCCTGCCAATTCCCAACAGGAGCTGTGTCTTAGTCCTCCTGTTTCATAAGGAATGTGCACCATTAGGTCTATTTATGCTGCCCAGCTTGGTAGTCTGCACAATATTGGAACACAACAGTGATCACCAGCGTTTCAAAGACAGTCCTGTGGTTAAAATTAGCATGAGCAAGGTGAGTTACTTATTCCCCTGTCCCCCAAAAAGACCCCAACAACTGCATCCCTAAGAAGAATGCCTGATGCCAGGCACAGGAATGTGCTTCCTCACTCTTCATCCAACACGTGCCCTGAAGGGTTTATTCTTCTGTTAGCTGAGTGCATAAACCCCACTGTGTCTCTGTGCCATTTCTCTGCTCCCAGTCCCTGTCTGTGGAGTTGGCACTTCGTGTCTCTGCTTTAGCACAAACACACCCTAAAGTTTGATGTGGGACACAAGAGGATCATCCAAGGACACTGGAATGCAGTAACACTGCAGGGCTGGAGTGGGACTTTGCTCAGGCAGGCAGGGGTTGGAACATGTAATAAAAAAGTGGAAATGACAGTTCCTTACACTGCTGCTGCTTCACAAGTCCCCGGGCATCACTAGCTGCTGACAGTAGTTTGTGCTTTACTTACCCCCAGAGTCTGTCCCTGAACAAGAAAGAGGAATATTGCACTCAACTTCATCCCCACAGCTGGGAACAGCAGCCTCTGCCCTGATAAACACCCACCCCGAGCTGGATGAAGAGACCAGGCGAGGGGAAACTTGATGATGGTCCGTTTTTAATCAGCATTTATTTTATAAACTGACATTTTATAATTGTTTGAATGCTTACAGGCATCTCTACAATCTGTGGTGAAGGTTTACTGTGGGATGCCAAGTAGGGAGAAAATGAGTAGAATACATTGAGGCAAAATGCTTTCGATCAATTGTGAAAAAATGTGTCTCTTTTATGATGAGTTTCCTGATATCCTCAGGTCTTTGAGTGACAGGTTTATAAGGTATTTTTATTTCTTTCCAAGGTAATTTTTCAGGTTTTTTAATCCCTGTTGACTTTAAGAAATGGACCAACTTAAAAAAAATCAGTGGCAAATTCAAACCACCTTAGGTAGAAACCTTAAAAAATTACAAGGTTTTTTTAGGTAATCCTGTGGCTTCTGACAGCTTACCTTGTGGTTTTTTGAATGCCTGGAGTTCGAAGTGCTGCTGCAATGAATTTTAAAATAGAGACTTTAAGCCTGATGAATCTGTAGTGCACCGTAATGTAACAGGAAATAGGAAAAGGGGCTTAAAGGTCTTACACACTCCAGAAACAGACAGTGGTAATACACAGGGCAAACCCAAGGCTTGCAGCAAAAGTGAGCAGTACAGGGCCAGTTTCAGACTTCTGCAGCTCTGTGACCCAGCTGTAGCCTAAAGAGAGCACTGAGAAACCACACCACAGCAATGGTATGTGGAGCTGGAGCCGGGCAAAACTCAGCAAAGCATTGGAAGAGTTTGTGTCAGCACTGAGCAAAGAATCCACTTCATCTTCTGCACCCAAACCCCTGCAGGATTTGTCCCAAAGGGCTGCTGGCTCCTAGCAGGACCCCCCGCACCAGCCCTAAGCCAGGTGTAAATTCAGACTCCTCTCATAGTACTTGGGTTCACGCAGCTTCTTGCCCCTCCCTAGAGAGAGCACCAGAAGGAGTTTTTAGGCCCCTGCAGGGCCAAGGGGTCCCAAAGCCCTACCTTGGCCAGACGCTCTGCTGGTCCTGGTGTGTCTGGAGCGTCTCCTCTTCCTCACTTGTCCTTCAGCGTGGCCATGCCCAGGGCCTCCGAGCTGTAGTCGTAGTGGTTGCTGGAGGACATGGACCGTCCCCAGGAGCACTGCAGGTTGGAGCCCCTCTTCCGAAAGGACGACGTGAACCTGTAGAAGTTGCGGTGCCTGTTGCGCAGGTACTCCCGGTAGTTTTTGGTGAGCAGGGTGTAGAGGAAGGGGTTGATGCAGCTGTTGCTGTAGGTCAGGCAGGTCACCAGGTAGTTAATGCACTTTTGGGTTTGGGTGGTGAGCTGCAGGGAGCTGCTGTAGAGTCGCACCAGCTGCCAGATCCAAAACGGCAGGAAGCAGGCCCAGAAGACCAGCACGATGCTGAAAATCATGATGAGGACCTTCTGCCTGGGGGACCTCTTGCTCTTCTCCTTGTGGGGGGGGTTCCTCTGGGACTCCAAGTAGGTCCTGGCCAGGCGTGTGTAGAGGAAGCCGATGATGATTCCCGGGGCCATGATGCTGGTGCTGAAGAGCACCGTCAGGTAGGTCCTGTAGGCATCCACGCTCCAGGTGGGCGCACACATCCTCTTCACCTTGCCCTCTGCCTTGCCTCCCTCGGTCAGGGTGACCATCAGCATCATGGGCAGAGTGAGCAGCAGCGACACCGACCAGACAGCCCCCGCCGTGACCTTCCGGTAGCCTCTCGACCTCTTCAAGGTGTCCAGGGGCCGGGTGACGGCCAGGTAGCGCTCGGTGCACATGAGGGTGAGGGTGAAGATACTGGCGTGCATGGTGAGCAGGTCCAGGCTGAGCAGGATGCGGCACCCCAGGTCCCCGAAGTACCAGTCCTGGGCCAGGTAGGTGCAGACGATGAAAGGGATGGTAGAGAGGTAGAGCAGGTCGGCCAGGGCCAGGCTGACGATGGAGCTGTACATGGGGGCGGCGCAGCGCGCCGAGTGGCACATCACCACCAGCGTGTAGACATTGCCGGCCACCCCGGCCACGTACATCACCGACAGCACCGTCCCGAAGGCAGAGGGGATGAGCAGGGGGCCGCCCGCGGG
>VXBA01003202.1:1479216-1598580 GCA_013399895.1 Serilophus lunatus
GCCCGGGCAGGTGCCGTCCGGGGGCGGGGAAGGGTCCGGGGCGACGGCTCCGTGCGGGAGCTGCCGGCCGCGCTCAGCCCGAGCGGGGACCCGAGCCGGGAACGCGGCTCCCGGCGCCGGGAGCGGGTCCGGAGCGCCCCGCGGAAGGAGCCTCGCTGAGCAGCGGAGCGCGGCGGCGGCTGCCTGAAAAGTTTTCCTGGCCACTCCGCTGGAATTTGGGTTTTCCTTCCCAGGGTGGCATCGCTGGCGATGGGGTTCGGTGCTTTGCTTCAAGTCATCAGGCAAAGAACTGCCGGTGGCCAACAGGGAGAGCCAGAGGCAGCCGCGCTCCGCAGGTGCCGCCCGGCGCTCCAGATGCGCTCCGAGAGAGGCTGAGATGGAGGTGGATACGGAACGGGGCTGAAACAGCCTCTTCTCTCCGTGGAAATAGCTCGTATTTTGAATTTTTCTCTGAAGAGCGTAGCAATGGTCTAGTAAGATTTAAAATCGAGCTTTAATGACGGCTGATGGTGCTGAAGAGGGGGAAGCACAGAGTGGCATTGATAACGTGCACTGAGGCAGCTTTTCCCCTTAGGTAGGAGGTCTGGGGACAGTTGCAAAATCAATAAGCACCTTACACTTCGATCTTATTTTAGAGAAAGCAGAGATTAGGGCAATCCGTAACCAAAGGACAGCTTTTCAAGGCTACCAGAGTGCTGTGTTTCTTCAGCTCCCATTGATTTCCAATATAAATTAACTGGCTTTTATGCCTTCAAACGTTTCTGTTTAAACCAGAGTGCTAAAATGACTGCTATGTGTTTATTTGTTTGTTTTAGTCCCTCTTCAAAGTGCTTCTGTACGAACTGTCAGATAATTCTCTAGGGCACGCTACGAAGCGGTGAAAGTCTTGTTGACTTGTAGGAACAGGATTCAGCCCTATAAAAATATTGTCTCGAGTAGTGAGTTGTAATTTGCTGTGAAGTGAACACACATACACATATAACTGTACTTTCCTTCCCACTACTGCTCATCAGTGTACGTGTCTCTCTCCAAACACTTAAATCTATATTCAATAGAATGCTGGCTGAAACATGGTTTGAATGCTAGTGAGGGAGGGGAATCTAAATTGAACTATTGCCAGGCAGGGGGTCTACTTTGTCAGATTGAGCCATCTCATCGACAAAGTTTAGATCCAAGCACTGAGGTGGAATTTTTTTTTCATTGGAAGTTTGGATTCCATCCCATGCCAGCGCCCTCAGCAGCCCTGCATTCCTCTGCGGCAGCTGGACCCAGCAGCTGGGAATGCGGGCGGATACTTCACCGAGGCCAAATCCTGCCTGCATGGCAGTCAAGGGGATTGACTGCCACAGACTTCAAGTAAGATCCGGATTTGGCATAAATAGATCATCTCTGAGAATTAGGTTGCATGCAACTTTTGCAGTCCTGCCTCCTGTTTGTTTTGAAGCTGTTCTCTCACTGGTTTTTTATCTGTTTTTTGGTGTGGTTTTTTTTTTTTTAATCTATCTTCATTAAGTGGCCAGGACAGAGGGCATAGTCTGCTGTGTTACCTGATTTGTTTTGAGTGGTCACAGAAGATGGTAGAGGTGAGCAGAGCAATATATTCAACTCGACAAAGAATTGCTTCAGCTGTTTAGTAAATACCCAATTTCAGCTTCCCATTTGTCCTTCCAGCACAAGAATGTTTAATTGAGCAACACTAGGCATTAGTGAGTCTGTGGCACACTTGTTTTCTTGAACATGAAGGATATACACTTGTATCCTTGGGAACTTACTCCTATTAAACTCTTAAGGAATAGTTTGCTGCCTGAAGTCATTTTGCAGAACAGCAAAACCTGTTCTTTGAGAAGGAGAAACTTCTCCCCTCCAGCCCTCTGCTCTCCCTATGCACTGAATGTGTTCTGCACACCCACAAGCATCAAGAGAGCACTTGATAGCAGGTAGACTTGGGCCTGGAGCGTGTGAGAACCATGATCAATCAGAATTAAAAAGTGGGTGATGGAGGAGTCTGGAATACTGGTGTTTCCTATTGGTCTTTGTACACAAGGAACACATCTTTCAGCAGTGTGGGTGATGAGCTACCAGAAGAAGTGGTGAATTTCCCATTTCTCCAGATGTCTAAGTAAGGACTGCAAGTGCCTTTTTGGAAGATGCATTTTAATCAATTGAGAATAGGGAGATCAGTGCAGAATTACTGTCAGAATAAGACCTCAGGGAGTTATTGCACACAAAGCCAAGTCATCAAGGATCAAATTGTCTCTTATGAACCTCAAAATCTGTTATTCTCCGTGTGTTTTTTCTGTAATATTCTAAGAAGTATTCACATGAAAATTATTAACTGTAGAGAATCATAGACTCACAGAAGCACAGAATGGTTTGGGTTGGAAGGAACCTTAAAGCTCATCTCCTTCCACCCCCTGCCATGGGCAGGGACACCTTCCACTATCCCAGATTGCTCCAAGCCCCCTTCAACCTGACCTTGGACACTTCCATGGGTGGGGCAGCCACAGCTTCTCTGGGCAATTCTTTGCACATATACTTCATGGGCAAAATTTCCCCTCCAGAGGCATTTGTGCTAATGCACGAAAACATACTCAGCCACCTTGAGAAATAACTCCATTTGGCATTTCATTTTCTGCTTTGGATAGGGATATTTTTTCAGGGACTCAATACCTAGTTTTAGAAGTTCCTAACAAAACTGTCTGCGTGTTAGGATATAGATGGTGGCAGTCTACGTGCTGAGGGCTGTTTGGGTAGCCATATCCAATGTATTTTTTTACAGCCCCCTTGTTTTTCACAGTGAGTAGCTGATTCTGCTTTGTTTGGCTGTGAAGGTCATAGTATATGTAGTGGTATAGTGGGCAGCTGAAGGCTGTTGCCTTGGCAAAGTGAAAGACAGCTCTCATTGCTCCACGCAGGCTTCAAAACGAAGTCTTGGCTGAGTAAAAGATAGGCAGTGAATGTCTGGAAGCACAGGCACCCTATTAGGGACCGTTTCTGTAACCTGTCGTCCTCCTAAAGTACATTTGGTGCGGAATTTTATTGTTGAGAGTGAATTTTGAGTTCATGGTAGGGAACATGTGAAATGCCATCTTTGTGTCCTTGATGTCAGCTGTGAGCATAGTGATGCCCTGAAGCACAGGTCCAGCCTTTGGGTAAGATGGACTTCAGTTGTACTAGTTTTGCCTGACCAGGGGAGTACTGATGTTTCTTGAGATATTCCTGTGCCCTGTCATCACGTGGACAATTCTATTCCCATTGGATTCCTACCCAGCAGGAAGTCAAAAGACTCAACTGATCACTTGCCAAAGCATCAGGAAAGTATTTAGCTTTTACCAAGCTCAGAGAGGTCTTGATACAGCAGCCATGTGAGAAGGGCAGAGACTGGGATGTCTCTGGAGAAGCCCAAGGGTGAGGTTTGTTAGATCCCAAGCAGATGCTGTCAGATGAGATCTATACATTCATTTCTTAGTCCTAAACTTAGAGGCTCAAAGTTATCATCTGTTAGTGCAGAGCCTGTAAATGTAGTGTAACGTTGCAGTGGAAGTGGATGACAAAGAGGTATCGAAAGCAACTGCAGCATAATATCCCATGGGATACCCACAGACCGATTTGGCTGCATTGCCAACTCAATAGTGTGCCCTATACTGGCCCTTTTCTCAAGTTACCAGCACACTAATATATAATCCCTGCAGTCTGGCAATTGAATCTCATCAGAACAATGTTTATGCTCTGCAGTATACACAGGGCTTCGTCCCCCTATGAGATTGTTTCTGAACCAGAATTGTCACTCAGGTGCAAAGGATTGTTTAAAAGCATGGACTGTGCTCACTGATTGCTTTGCAGTCACTCTTGAGCTGCAAAGCTATAAGCAAAAGCAAATTTGATCCCTTACTTCTGTAAGAGTGTTGTTAAAATCTATGTTTATATCTGTGTCTTACAGAGTCCAATGTGCCCTTCAATTTAAATTTACAGGTATACTTTATTTTAAAGTGAGAGCTCTCTCTCCCCACTCAGATGTTTGAGAGACAAGTGTCCTGGTGCTGGAGGAGTCACTGGAAAGACTCTGAGCCCTCACCAAGATCTCTACGGAAGACTGTGTGACAGGTTTCAGTCAGACATTATTTCAGGAATCTTGTTGAGTGAGTTTTTAAAAGCCTTCCCAGCTATAAAGAACGTACGAGGGACTTCTTCTTGTACCTCTTAATCGCAGTGCCCATGAGCAAGAGCACTGCTCTGTGGCTCCTGATGCCATGTGAGAAGAGCAGAGTCACCAGCAGCCCCAGGTCCCAGATGCCACATGGATTGGTGGCTGCAGGGGATCGGGCTGGTGGTGTTTCCTCCCTTTGCAGGCAGCTGTAGCCTGGCTATAGGAAGGCACCATCAGGGTCTCTGAGACCAATTCCATGTCATTTCTAGGACCTGTGTAATAGATGTGAGTCCGGAAAATCTGCTCCTCACGTCTTGTATACCCAAAGCAATCAGAGTGTCTTTGGAGTGCTGTACTAAGCCTGAGACCTTCGGTACTGCAGATTACACCTGGCAGAGGCTACAGTGGTGATGTGGAAAGATGGGGAGATCAAAGCCTTTCTCCTTGGGTTTTTTTTTTTTTTTGCAGTAGGGGAAGAGTATAAATTGTGTGCTATTACAGGGACTTTCAGCAGCAAGGACTCTGGCAGGATCTTGAGGTCCTTCTCCTTATGTTAAAGCATTTGAGATCATTTTACAATGGAAAAAAAATACACATTAATAACCCAAAGTCATTTCCTGTGGAAACTCAAACCACTATTACGCTTAGATTTGAACTCTTTCTCCCCCCTGAAAGACAGAATTTTACACTAAAAAATAAAATCCTTTTCCTTCACCATGCATGTGAGTGCAAAGGAGACAGTCTTAGCTCCAGGGAAGATTTTGTTGTTATACAACAGGGCATCTGCACAGTCTGTGCATTGCAGTGATAGTGCCAAACAGCTGGCAGAGTTCTGGCCCAGAGAGCAGCAGGTTTGATTTGGCAGTCTGACTTACCTTTTATCTCACTGAAGAGGCTCTGGAAGCTGCATGCTCAGTGCAGTGTTGCTTTTGGGACTTGATTTGTTTTTGTTCAAGGTGGGAAAGCTTTTTATTCCTATGAAATAGCCTTTTCTACTGATGGAAAAATTGTAGCATTTGTATCTGTGAATTTCCTCCTCAAAGAGGGATTGTCTCTTTCTACAGGCTAAAATCCACTTGGAGTATGCGAAACCTACAGAACACTGATCCCCACAACTCAGCCTGTTGTTAATAAAGAGCTTCAGATACTGGAAACTCTCTTTTATTTCCTGACTTTTGTAATATTTAATCCACACAGAGAAATTACCTTCAGGTGATCAGTCTGCATTTCATAAGAGCAGCCGTGAGAGGAGCTGATTGGGATCTGCAAGGATGGTGCATTCTGCATAGAGGAGAAGGAAACTCCTGCACTGTTTTGTAGGAGTTAAAAGAAAGGATGTTTTTTCATATGGGCTTTATGAGAATTATATAAAACCTCTTGACACGTGTGAGAAAAGGATGGAAGCCCAAGGAATCTCCTTTTGCCAAGGGAATAATTCCCAGTCAAGCCTCATGCTTGGTGTCAGGGTCAGATCTCACTTGAGTCAGCGGGAGATTTTTCCTGGATTTCAGTGGGCTTTGGAGGAAGCCAGTGATTAAAACCAAACAAGAACGAAGCCAGTGATTAAAACCAAACAAGAACAAAGCCAGGTCCAGCTTTGAGGGTGTTTGAACTGAGCAGTGACTCTGCCTTGAAGGTTGGCAGCACAGCATCCTTTTAAAGGTGGATTATTTAAATCTCTTCCAGCAACCACGTTCAGAGCATTGCAAAGCAGAACTGGGAGCTCTGGAGTTGTGCTCTGACTCCTGGCACAGTTCTTGGGGTGAGGGTGATAACTCTGTGTGTGACTCAAAGCATCAGCTTAGTCATTTCTCTCCTCATTATCTACCTTCTCTTAGAGGATTTTTCCTCCTGAACTCCTGGGAGAGGCACTTGGTGCGGGTGTGTGTCTTATGCAGAAAAGGAGGCTGTGCCAAAACCAGGTAGCAGCAGGCAGGGAATCTTGCTGCTACCAGTTTTATCTGTAAGCTGACTTTTGCCTCTGGATTCTAGTGCCTTGGGGGAAGCTGAGGATCATTTGTTATAGTTTCGTTCTGATGTTTCTCTGGCTTAGTTATATGAGGGTATGTGTTGGAGTTTATCAGTGTCAGATGTTGCTGAAAGGGGATTTCAGCCAGGGATGCCTCTTTGTTCTAATTTTTCCACTGCCTTTGGATCAGACATTTTCTCACTCTAGATCTCCATTAAACTTGATTTTAGAAGCCTTGACCAAATGAAGCAGAGGCTTTACTCTGTGTGCTCTACTTCCAGTCCTGAAATTATCTTCAGAACAGCTTTGCCCCAGTCCTTTTCCCACCCAGGGCCAGTGCAGGGCTATGACACCTGAGGGGAGTTTGTCTGGACTGTTTTTGGAGAAGCTGCAGGCTGCCATGGCCACGTGCCACCAGCTCCTGCCACCTCCTCATTCACACCAACCCAGAGAGGTTTGTCCCCCGCACGTCACTGTGCCATATCCTCACCATGGATGATGAGGATGAACAGAAGCACTGGAGAGGAATGGTGTTAAAGAAAACACAGAGATCTGTTGTTTATTTATTGGGTGGGGTTTTGGACTAACTGTTTGAATTCATGGCAACTTGTAGACAATCAGAAAATCAGTGTTCAGAAACTCAAAGCCTTGAGAACTAAGCAGTAGGAGCACAGTTTTTTCCCTGAAGGCTGTGGAAAGCCAGGTACATTTGCAATTCTTTACTAATCAGCCTGGGACTTGATCAGCATATTTATATAAAACCACTAATACTTTTATTACTGAAGGCAGCCCAGAGCTCAGGCCCCTACAATTTGCCCAGAAAATGGAATATTTGATTTTCCCTCAATAATAGTATGTTTTTCATGTCTTGTGGAAGTTGGCACAAAAGCTCTGAAGTACTTGACATACAGCAAAGAGAACATCAAAATCTGCTGTGCCATATGATCAGCTCATATTGCAGTGGGCATGTTCCTGGCTCCACAGATCTTCACAGCCATAAAACTATTCCTTGCTTCCTGGTGGGAATTTGTGCCTTTACTTTAACTGTCTGTAATAAGTCATAAGTATTTGCTCTCAAAGCATGCAATATTAATGCTTCCTTTAAATTTAAAATATATCTGGGATTGGTAAGAGGGTGTTGGTCAAACATTGCTGTTGAGGCAGGTCCAGGAGAGACACTTTGTTGATGTACTCTTTTCCAGGAAGGGTTTGGTGTAAAGAACAAGACTGTAAATGTGAGTTGGGATTTGCTGAGTCAGCTGTGTTCACTCAGCTGTGCAAAATACGGTGAAACCCCCTTTTTCCTATTTAGGTGACTGGTCCAGTGCTAGTGTGGGGCCCACAAAGATCTGTACAACCTTCTGTCATCCTTCCCTCAGTAAATTTGCTGCTGCTTGTGATGGTCTGATTCTGTAATGACTGCCAGTGTGACTCTGTCCATGATGATACAGGGGGGATCTGTGGCTGCATTGGACAGGCACAATCAAAAGCTTCCTTTGAGCAATAACTGAGAGAAGCTGCTTGCTTCAGTGACCCCTTCAAGATCAAGAGCAAGGCATGACAAAAAGAGAGACCAGACGATAGGAGCAAAATTATTTATAAACAAAAGGCTTTATTATTCACCATGAATGATCATCAGATCGTCAACTAAAAACTCCTTCTATCAAAATTCAGCTTTTAAAAAAAGAGGGGATTTATCTTCAGTAGTATTTTCCTGCACTGGGCTGAAGAGTAGAAATGAAAGATAAACATCACTCCCACAGACAGAATCCAGAGTGGGCATTCTGGTCAGTGCAGCTGAATAGCTTCGGGCTTTTTGTTCCTCTTAGTGGGAAGCAAAGATAAAGGAAAAGGGCTGCAGGAGAGTTGCTCAGGAGAGAGGAAGCTCTGCATGGGAAGTCATTGAACTCAAAGAAAATGCCACATCTCAGGATTGTGTTTGTCAGGCTGACAAATGCAGCCTTTTTCCCCTATTAACTGCAACTGTAGGATGCTCTGGGGTGTGCTGATGCCAGTGGCTCCTGTACCTTCTTTCTGTCACAGAGCTGTAAAGTCACACCTAAAAGCAGGGAGGGTGGTAGGAGGTTGTGTGTCTAAGGTACAGAAATTAGTGTTTGTAGCTTCTAGTAGAGGCACAGTAAGTGCATTCATCTTGTTAAGAGATGTAGCTGGACTTGGAAGCAGGATTGTTGCTTAGTCTTATCAAGCATTGAAGGAGAGTTCCTTTACCTTGAACTACAGGTAGAAATGGAAATATCTTGAAGTTTGCAAAAACAGACTGTGTATGTGAGGCATGGGGCTTTGGAAAGAAAGGATTGGAAGTGGTGTTGGAGTAAAGAATTGGACCTGACAGGTTTTCATCACAGCCACTAATTAGGGAGTGGATTTTTCTGCTGAAGTGCAGAAAAGGGGCTGGGGGTTCTCTGCCTTCCTCAGAGCTCAGAGGGTGGACGTGTGGGGACACCAGCAGTTTTACCTGTCAGCATGAGGGGAGATTGGCCTGCTGAAAAAGAACCCCACATTGTACCCCAAATAGTGTGGATAAGTGATAGGTAAACTACAGGTTCTCTGATAGGGAGTATAATCAGCTTTTCTCTTTCAGGATTCAGGCTGGTGAGCTGTGGGCTGAAGCATCTTCCCCAAGTGGGAGAAATAGCAGCAGATGTGTTGTTCTTCACTTCTCAAAGAGCTCTCTGTTCCCCCCAGCTCTTCCTAACCCATTCAAAAACATCTCCCTGTTGTGAGCATGGAGTTAAAAGAACGTAGGAGAGCATCTGATAGACCCACTGGGATTCAGGGTGAGCTTTCAAGACTTTTTTTAGATATTGATAAAATGACGAACGCCATCTCTGAATGCTGAATGTTATTACTTGATTCTGTTAGTTTTCATGCTGCCAGTGGCCCTGGGGTTGTTCTCTGCACTGACATTTTGAATTAGCACATCACTGCAGGGAAGGAGATTGTAGGAATATTGGTCTCCTACAGAAGTGCTGAGATATTGACTCATGCCTGGCAGTTGTGGTGGCACTTTGGTTGAAGGTGCCACCTCTGCTCAGTCCTTGAGGTGGCACAGCACTGCTACTCTGCTGAGGTTCAAACACACATCTCCAGAGCCTCACATATCAATTCAACATTTGAAAAAGCTTCTGCTTTGCAACTACTGTAAGAAAAACATATTTTAGTGAAGGAAAGAGCCCCTTCCTGGTCCTCAAACAGGCAATTTCATTACTCCTAGAAAGGTGCCAATGTAAAGGTCTTTCTAAGATGCTTCATGTATTTTTTAAAAAAGTTATACCTTATTTTCTTAAAGGACGTAAAGTTGCAGGGTCATACATTTGATTGAAAATCAGTGGGATTTAGACACTGAGACAGTTTTGAGAGTCCAAGCTGTGAAACAAATGGAAAGTGCAACCCTAAAGTGCCCCTGTGCAGCTCCCAGCTCCTTGTTCAGTGCTCAGGCTCATCAGACAAGCTCCTCATGGGGGCAGGTTTGTGTCTGTATTACAGAAAAGGGGCTGAAAAAGGAGCTGCTGATGACAGGAAAGGAAAGAAGTTGAACATTATCACAGTGATCTTGCCAGCGACAAGTCCTGATTGGTGTTAGTTCCTCTGCTCAGGCTGCCAGCTGTAACCCCCTTTGTTATTTGCTGTCAAAACTAGATCTACTGCAGGGATCCCACATCTTAATGTCCCACTGATGTTGCACAGATCCAGAGGGGAGTGAGGAGAATGGCAAATGCCTAAGGAAGTGTTGGAGCCAAGTGGGATGGATGGCCTGACCTGCCCCAGGCTGCATCTGGACAGTGCTGACAGGAGTGCTCGGGTGAGGAATTCCATCTTGGATCCTTGTGGGATCAGCCTGAGGTACAGCACCAACCAATCCATGAGCTGTCTGGTGGTTTCATGTGGCCTTGCTCGTGCCAGCCAGCAGGAATGAGAACACTTGGGGACACTGGAGCACTAGAAAGCCTAAGATTTCTTGATTTAGATTAAAGTCTATTTTGAAAACAGGATTTAGGCATTTTTTACATGTTGCTCTGTTTGTGTTACATGCTGTTTTCTCTGCCAAGGGAAGCTGACTGCATTGCATTATTTATTAGGCTCTTGAAAGCATAACTAGTTATGTAATTATTAGAATTATATTTGCATTCCCAACTAGGCTGTATATAACTAGTATGGTAATGCATGATAATTAAATACCAATTAATCATTTTAAAAAGTGAGACCTGAATCTATACAGCTATCACAGATGTAGTAAATACAGATTGCTTTTGAAGAATACATCAGGTGTGTTTTAATATGCAACCCTAGTCCTATATAAACACATTGTGCCAATTATTTGGAACAGATTTAATGTGTTCCTTCTTCGTATTACACAGCTACTGTTGACTGAGTGACAATCATTACAATGTATTTGACTACTTTTATATTAGTTCACATTAAAGCTTCCAGCTGTTCACACTGGGATGGGCTGCATTTCAACCATAAGGAAATGTGCAAATTTAATAAGTTTTACCCTGCGAGGTAGAAGGGTTTACTCGTGCTTAATCCAGCCAGGCAATCCAAGTAGGCTGATTAAAACACTGTCTTTGTACAGTTTGAAGCTGTTTGGCTCTGGCAGGATCCTCCATCGCTTTATCTGCAGGCTTCAGAAACTCTGCGGAACAGAATCAAAGTGCCCATAAAGCTGAGAGCATTTGATGCTTCTGATTTAAGAAACATTCAGAGTTTCTGCTGCCAGAGAGGGAAACAGGCCTTTGTGCACTCTGTCACTGGTAAAAGTTTCTGATACAAGCTAGAGATGTGTTATAGAGCCGGATGGGACAAGTCCAAGCGAAATTAGCTGAACTTGCTGCTGCCTACTCCACCTGATAATGAGCAAATGGGAAGGCTTGCAGTGTGCAGCCAAGCAAGGCACTGAAATGAAGATGTCACTGATCACCCTTACAGTGGCAGGATTGTGCAGCAGACCTGTGCTCTCTGAGGACTGACAGTTCAGCACTTCCCGTGAGATCTGGGGTTTGTCTTGTGGGGGTGTTTTCCAGGCTTTTGTCATGCTTGCTCCTCAAAAATTTCTGTAGATAGTAGATCTGGTTTTTCTCATAATCCAGAATGGTTTCTTCATCCTGACCCAGGTGCATTTTCTTCTCTTGAGCTTCTTCCATGCTGATGTGCACGTGAAGGATGCTCTTGTATGAGACTCTGCAACGAACCTCCAAGAGGCAACAGTTGAGAACTTCTGGGAAAGAATAAAGGAGCAAACAAATAATGCAGATGCCTTTATGGAAGCCTACTGTAGATCTCCTAGACAAGGTAGTGAAGCCAATGAATTAACTATTCATCTAAAGGACTCTTCTAAATCAACTGCTCTTGAACTTATGGGGGGGCTTATTTGTTTCTATGACGAGGTAATCTGCCTGGTTGATCGATGGAAGCCAGTTGATGTAATCTTTTTAGATTTCAGTGCAGCTTTTGTCTCTCAGAGCATCCTTCTGGACAAAAGGTTGGACAAGGTTTGCGAAGAAAACCATTTTATGATTCTGTAGTAAGGAGAAGAGTAGGTTGTTTTAGCAATGTCCAGGCCTGATGAGCCAAGGGGAAGTCAAAAATTGGAGAAAACTCTGCATTAATTCTGCCCAGAAGCCTCTTTCATAGGGATTTTTGTTATGTGCAGTTTGTATTGAGGGAGCTGAGGGAGAACAGAGAAAGAACTGTAAGTAAACCCAAATTTGGGCTGAACATCAGCCTCCAAATGGAGTTCCTGTCCCTCCATGTGACACGAGCCCTGTGCTGAGCATGTTTTCTCCATTGAGATGAATTATTTCAGGACAGGTGGTTCCATCAACAGGACTCTAATGCTTGCTCAAGACTCCCAACAGAAGATGGTGTGGTGGACTTGTGGAATTGGATGGTGGATGAACAGGATCAGGGCTGGAGCTGCTCTGGTGTCAGTGGCTTTTTCCAGAGCAGGGAACACCACGAGCAGGAAGGAAGAGTTTGCTGAGAGTAAATTTGACACAGTGGAACAAATTGTTCCCCTTAAATGTGTTCTGCAGCCAGAATAGCAGCAGCATTTCTGCCAATTGAGGGGCCTGCTGCAGGAACAGTTTGGCAAGAAGGAAAAGGATAGCCAAATTTGTGCTAAGCAGCCTGGTAGTGGGTGGCTGGATTATGCAGTCTTACTGATACTCAAATTTCATTGTCTGTTGCAAAGTGTCTCTGAATGAAATGGTAGATCAGATAGCTCTCTATTTTCTTTTGTTTCCCTCCACCCCATTCTGAAAGTTGTGCTTTTAAACATCTCCATTCAAATTCTTTAAACTTGAGAAGACTGGGAGGACAGAGCTTGTAATGAAACCTCCATCAAGAACCTGAGGGCAGGGAGAGGAAATAAGCTATTTCATTGTAAGAAATTCTTGGATTTGTTGAAACTTGGTCCTGGAAAGGATAAGCCAGAAAGCAATCCTCAGGAAAAGAGGAAAAATAAGATATCCTTTCACTTCAGTGTGCACTTTTCTAAGTGTAGTAATTTCTGGGAGACATACCAGGATTTACAGCTATTCTGAGCACTGCCATGGGGGATGAGTGAGCTCCCATGAATGGCAGAATCATCATCATGTAGAAATTGGTGTGGTTTTGCCTTGGGAAGAGTGATGATAATTCAACAGTTGTTCTCTGCTGTTTTGCTGTGTATAAACAAGATCTGTCCTCTAATTTTGTGGCTGGTGGATTGGGGAAATCTGTCTGATTTCTTCTTCTCAATGGGAGTGGCTTTTACCTCAACAAGTTTGAATTATAATATTAGTTGAGGGGTATTTAAGAATACATCTGTCTTGTCTCTCTTTCAGCCTTATTCTAGGAACAGTGGAGGGCTGAGCTTGGCTTAGAGATGGCACAGAGATGTCAGAACTGAAAGGAAAATGTTGCTTGTAACACCCTCTCTTGTTGACTGAGCCAGTACATTCTGGAGCCCATGGAGACATTTTGTGTTCTGGTGCTTTTCAAGGGACCTCCCTACTCCAAAGCAGACTGTTCCCATTAACAACCTTAGCAATGCAGTCTAGAGTGGAGCCAAAGGCTTGGCTCCTCTTTAGCCGAGTGCAGTGATGATATACAGCATAAATGAACCCTCCAAGAAAGGAGTAAGTAGAAACTGCAGTCCAGGTTTGAATATTTTCTGTGTTGCTGCTTCTGAGCACTGAGGAGTCCATGTCAACTAGAGGTTTGGTATCAGTGAACTTTGTGCCCCCACTTTTCATTTTGGAGCTTGAAACTATCTTGAAATTGTTCCCTCAGCTTGCACAAGTGAATGAGCGTTCACAGCTGGGAGAATGTGTGTGAATGTGGTGACAGAGCCTGTGAGTACAAATTTTGACATGGAACAGTCCTACATTGAGTAAGAGAAACCACTTCTGGCTCCAGACCTTTGCTGTTCTGAAGCTGATTCCTCCTGGTGGCTGTTGCCAGTGGAAAGGAGCCTTCCCAGGGTTTCATCCTCTACACACTGTGTAAACTTAGACCAACTGCTTCCTTCTTCTGTGCTTCCCAGAGCAGTTCCTAAACAAAAGCTTGCTTCTATAAATTTCCAGTGCCACTTTGGCAATGCAAGTTTTGAGTTTTCCATTTTTCTTCTCTGGATTTTGTTTCCTTTCGCCTTTTATGTTTCTTCCCTTTTCCTCAAGGGAGTGCTTATGTTCTCAGATTAAAACCAGAAGTCAATTCAGTTTTCCATGAAGGTTAATTTATTAAAAATAGTTTTACTATCCTTTCAATCGCTACTTTCCATATAAAAATATTTATTTTACTGAAACCACATCTTTCTGATGGAAAAATGTCTGGGCATTAAAGTCAGACACTGTCTAGTAGCTTCAGAATATAAATATTTCTATGGTTCAACCATAATTTTATGGAGCAAAACAATTTAAGATAACCAGTTAAATTCTTGTAATTCAGTTAAAATTAAGGTTATTTTAGCTAAATCATGAAAGCTTCATACACTAGAGCCTTACTATGACTTTCTTAATTCTGGAAATGTTAGTGTTTAAGCCTTAAAACATGGCCATTTTCAATTTTTTATTAATGCAATAAAAGAACAGTGGAAGCAAGGCAAAATATTGCTAAGGTTTTGTGACAAACTGCCCCAAAACAGCTAAGCTGTAGTTCTTAGTTGCTTGTTCTTAGATAACACAGGACAAGCAGACTTTAACCTCCCTCCCTTGAAATTGCCCCTTGGATATTAAAATACACTGTTAACTCCCTTCTCTCCAACAAGGCTCCTCGTTATAGGTGTCTATTATCAAGAATAAGACAACCCAGAAAAAGGCAAAATATTATTTGGAGAGTAGGATTAAAATGTAAAAGGAGTGATAACCATAAGTGTTAAGGAAGCACCTCTTGTTTCTTGGTCCTTTGGATATAACTTTCTTCCTCTGGCACTCTGTGTTTTCCTCTTCGTCCCTGCAATGACTGTCACATCTTCTGGAGCACAAAATCCTTTTTGGAATTCCAGGAGTCTCCTGGTCTTTCACATGCCTGTCTCCTTAGACACAGCTGTGAATACAAAGGGGTACCTGCTTCCTCTTTTGCTCCTGTTTTTTTTCCTTACAGGTATTGCTGAACTGAAATGATGGATTTGTGATGCAGTGCTCGGGGACCAGCAGCCAGGATGTTCCTATAGGAGTGCAGATCTGCTCTGTTTCTGTGTCAAACCCCAGTGTGACTGTGATGGAAGAGGTGGTGGGCTCTTCCAGAACAAGTGAAATGATTCTGGGGCTGGTTTGGTGGGAGCACATGGAATTTTTAAGCAGCAAAACAGGTAAATAAACCAACGCAGTGCAGCTGATTGTGAAATAACTGAATTGTTCAATAGATGTGAAAAAGCATTGCCCATGTTGCTCCTCAGACACAATGGTCAGTCTCTGGCAGCTTAAACTGAAGGAGAAGGTAGTTTTAATTAGCTGGTGAAATAGATTTTAACTTCTGAAAATCAATAGGTAGAATTGATCTGCAGTAAAGGTAAAGCCTTTTACTGATTGAATATCACTTCATCCTTCCTGAAGGACAATCAAGATCTTAGAGAGGCTTCCAGGAGAAAAAAAAAGGGAGAACTACATCTTCATTTTCTTGGTGTTTGAGGGGGTAATCCCATCCTATCCCCTTTGCTCTACAGTGTATATTTTGGTTAAAAAGCTCAACCCTCCAGACTTGTACAGATCACTAGAAACCTTTCTAGTGCAGATGAGGCCAACAACTAAATTTCAGGTTTTGGGGTAGATTGGGCCAGGTCTATCTGCTGAGGACTCAGGAGGGCTTGGGGCAAGGTGGCACCCTATGGAGTGCCATAGTTGTTTATGCATGAAATTCACTGTAGGAAAACTGAAATGACATGTGTGATCCCCACTCATTTGATGTACTGCTGTTTGTACTGGGAGTACTACAAGTACAATACACCAATACACTGGTGATCTCTTAAATATAATTCTCTCTCTGACCTAATGGACTATTTTTAATGGACATTTTCTTTTTTTTGTAAGAGCTGAAAGAGTCAAAACGACTTCCTGGGTTCCCATGGCAAGCAGCAAGGCTCCTGGGAAATGTGTTAAATTGTCTCTGTACTGATCAGATAAAAAGCGCGAATGAAGACAGAAATTATACTGCAACACCATTGTTTTTAATTTGAATTTTAAGTGCAGGAATAGACTTAATTTTTTGATTCTTGTGAGAAATCCTATTCACTTCACACTTCAGACTTGCCTGGATTAGTCTTTTTGCTGTGTAACAGCTTTTAATAAGGTGATAGGATTGACAAAGGAGGAAAGTTTGGTATGTGCCACTCTTGTCTGGGTGCATCAATGCCCAAAAAGAAAAATGTCTGGAGATTTTTGCATTGTTGTTTCTAAGTGGAAGATTAGAAATATTTTGGAAACTGTTTTGAAAATTCACTGAAAAATCTGTTTTCTGTGAGGAAATGTTTGCTCAGAGAAACTTAAGTATTTTTGCAGGAACAAAAATTTCCACCTGAGCTTTCTGTGGGAATTTTTCAGAGTTATTAGTTTGGACAATATAATTTACATCTGATGAAACTTCTTGATCATGATCAAGAAATAATGATATTAAGACAAAAATTTCAGTGTAAAACTCTCATTAGGAAAATGAAAATATTAGTTTTTTTAAGTCTCCTGCCAGGTCAGGAGAACCAGTAGAAGCTGACTAGGTCTGAAAGGCCGTATTTTTGCCTTGTCCAAATATAAAGGTTTAAATTAATCAGGAAAATGCGCAGCACTGACATTTAAAAATTCCTCGTCTAAATAGGCATTTCAGAGATATTGAAAATTTAAGGTAAATAGTGAGGATTGTGAGCAATACCTAATGGTGAGAGCCAGCTGTTTGCCTTTATTATATCACTGGATTGTCACTTAAATACCAGTGAGTGTCTGTGGTGTGTTTTGAGGCTCTCTAATGGGACACCATTAAGACAAGATTCTCTGTCTGGCCAGAGGAATTAATTATAAATACTAAGGACAGTAAGCCCATCTTTTGCTGTAACTCTGCTTTTCTGAGTGCTTTGAGATTTGTGCAAGGAGCCCATGGAGTCTGGCACTGGTCCAACTTTGCTTTTCATCCCTGAGGACACTGATGGCCTTTGTCCACTGCAGAGCTCTCTGCTCCCTCCTCCTGTTCCTGTGGAGAGCAGGAGCTCTGCCTTAGGTTCTTTTACTTTAAATTCATCTGCTTTCCTCTCTTCCAATAGTTTTGCACTCCTGTTCAGGGAGAAAAACATCTTTTAAAAATTAATCCATTCTGGGAAGGATCTTGTGGAAAAGCCAGCAGGAGTTAACCAGCTCAGCACTTCACTCCTGCATTAAAATTCACTCTGAACCTGGAGGAAAGGTACTCCATTCCCTTTCTCTGTGCAGAAAAGCCACAATCTCTGTGTTCCATTGTGGTGCCAGTGCTTTTAACCTGAACAGCTTCAGTACAGGTTCTGGGTAAAGACTAACTAGCCTGATTTAGAGTAGGACAGAATCAATCAGGAGCATTGAGGTATGAAAATTCACCTGCATTTGTATTGCCCTGCAATTCCTTTGCATCTTCCTCATCTCAGACATCTTTTTTCTTTTTATTTTGCAGCAAGTCCTGATTCCCCTTAACTGCCCCTGTTGCTACTGACACTGATGCATCTTGTGGTTGCTATATAGATGTTCATCTAGTCATAATGAGGCAGCAAACTCCCACATTTCCCTGGTGCCTGAGTTGCTTTCACTGCAATTTTTGTTCTTATGATGTTTTAGTACAAATAATACCTTACTAGGGGGTATGGAGAGGATCAGTAATTTTTTTTCTGGTTAAGTTTGCAGTCCCACTATAACTAAATACAACCTTCGATTTACAGCTGGAATGGAGGGACTGGGGGAAGGCCTCTTAGTGAGAAGTGTTGCACAATGGAAATTTGTGTATTGTGGATGGAGCTTAGAGAGTCTGATTCATAACAAAAAAAAATTAATAAAAGAATTTCCTCTGGCAGCACATGCTCCCAGCTGCTGGCACAGGCAGGAAGCAGCACACCCAGGACAGATTACTTGTTATCACAGTTTTCACTTTCTCTGTCTGAAACTATCCAGACTTGCAGCCCAGAAGGAAAACAACCAGAATGTACAATATCAAAGTGTTCTGATCACTAATGGTGCATCTCCTTCTTGAAATAATATTCTCACAATGGCCAGAAAAAATGGTACATTTTAGCTTTCTTTCATGAGAAAATTAACCTTTTACGATCCCTTGCTCTGTGCACATCAGCCTTTCTGACAGTTCCCTTGGTTAATTTTGAGTGCCTTGGCCAATTTCAGCCGAAGCAAACAAAAACCTCAGAAATGCAAGGTTTGTATAAACTGTAGTTGAGGGGAAACCAACTTATAGGACTCATGGAGGGGAAAAGGTAGGAGTCCAAGGCTGGCAGGTATCTACAAAAGATGGAGGTGTTAGGAATTCCCCCAGCTGTGGGAAAACTTTAGGAGGGGTTTGCTGCACCAGAAGGCACAAAATAAAATTGGGCACAAGGCAGCGACTCACTCATCTTTGTTTTCTCAATTGTTTAGTATGGAGAACACTGATACAGGAGCTGCAGATCCACTGAAAATGAAGATCTCTGTCTCTGGAAGTGTCCAAGGCCAGGTTGGATGGGACTTGGAGCAACCTGGGACAGTGGAAGGTGCCCCTGCCCATGGCAGGGGGTGGAACTGGATAATCTTGAAGGTGCCTTCCAACCCAAACCATTCTGTGATTTATAGCTTCTGGCAACATTTGAAATACTTGTTTACTCTAACAGTAAAGGTAATTTCATTTTGGTTAGTCTCTTCTCCTGATTTAAGGTCTGCATTTCTTCCTTAGCCATTCAGTTATGCTGCTCCCAGTGCCTGTCCAGCTCACTAATTGCAGTCCTTCCCATGCTAGTTCTTGGATCTTCTGTGTCAGCCTGCTCCAGCAGCCTGAAATCACAGGAATGTAATCATGTACATGGGATTAAGACTTGTTCCAGCTCCTGATGACATTCAAAATCATGCCCATGTGCTTTCCTACAGCTCATAGGATGTGTGTTAGTGATGCACAGGACAGCTTGTCAGCTTTTCCTCTGTCAGTGATAATGTGAGCTGATTTGAGCCATGTTATCTCTGACTGTAGCCTTCAATTCTTGCTCTGACTCTTGTGTGAGAGGAAAGAAAAATCACTAGTGTGAAACAAACCAAGAAGATTGAAAATTGAGAGATCTTCTATTATTGAAGTTCATGCTGTTTCTGAATTTACGGATCTTGAGGAAATCACATCAGGCTGCTACTGCTTTTGTTATGGATGTATGCAGTAGAGAAAAAAGTCACCACAGAGATCATCAGAGAAGGGGAGATGTGGGCACAGGCAATGTTAGCTCCTTACTGGCTTTTGGCCACATCAGGCTGGGACAGACCCTTCCCCTGTTTAATTACACAACTGTGGGTAGAAAGTATTTATTTCCACATCTTTTCTCAAAAGCCTGCTGCCTTGTAGTTTCACTTGATGAATTGCAGGAAACAGTGAATAGTTTTGCAAGGTGGTGGTTTGTGGAAAACCACTTTTCCCATTGACATGGAGTTATCTGTCTATATCCTTCACCTGGCAGCTTTAAAATGTGTGAGCATACAGTCCCTAATGGAAAAAGTGCTACTTAGGGTCCTTTTAGCTGAGAAATGAATGTAAGGTTCAGCTGATCCTGGATATCTGATCAGCAGCCTGTTCTCTGACAGTCATTTTCAGGTTTGGGTGGCTTTGGTCTGCTGTCAGAATAGATTTGTCTCTCTCATCACCTTCACAGCAACTTCTTCCCTGCAGGTGTTGTGTGGGAGATGAGAGCAGCAGTGGTCAGGGATGGCATCTTGGAAATTCTACTCAAGGCTATATAATGGGATTTCCACAATACATTTCCTTTCCATGCTGTTCTTTAGGAAATTTTCTGCCTTCCTGCAGACATGTGGGTTTGAAATGTGGCAAGGGATTATCTCTTCTCGGGTGCTGCATTTGCATTCTGTAGAAACCATTTGAGTATCCTCCTACTGCATTTGCAAAACATCCACAAGTTATAAGAAACATGAATTTTATTCCAAACAGGACAGATAGGATTAGTAAAATTCATATTGGTGCTGGCTCACAAGTGAGGAGGTCAATTTGCTCAGCTTTTTAAGTCCAGTGAAGTTTTTGTGATCTTCAGTGGAAAAATCGGGACACTGAAATATTGTAGTGGCCTCAATAAGTCATTGATTTCCTAATTGAGATCTTAATTAGAGAAAAATGAGGAAGCTTCAATTCACTTCTCACCCTCACAACAAATAAGGATGCTAACTGCCAGAAAAACCTTCTAATGATTGTGTTTTGTGGGTCCTCTTACAAGAGGCAAGTGCTTTAAATGGAATTATCATAATGATGTGATCATTGTCTGGGCTGGCTTAATGAGTTTAGCGGCTGTTGTAATATTAAATGCTTTGCACTTAAGAAAAATACCTCCTGTTCTATTCCAAAAAGGCCAGAAAAAGCTGCTGGAGCTTTTGCTGTTGTGCTGGATACACCACATGTAGCTCTATACCCTGCCAAAATAACTGCTAGTTTGGACACTGCAGGCCTCTGTGGATTTGGCAGCTTTGGTGCTTCAACATAAACAAAAGAATAGGTTCCTGGAGGCTGTACTTGGAACAGATTAATAAATTATGTGAACGTTTGACATACCAGGGAAAGGGAGAAAGTGGTTTATTATATGCATATCAAAAAGGGAGGTGAGAGTGTCAGGAAAAAGAGAGTTCTGTGTCAGCCTTGCCAAACTGATCTGGGAGTTTGGTGTGTGGAAAAGATAAAAACAAGGTGCAGTGTGTAGGGAAAAAGAAAGAAGGCTCTATGTGTCCCTGGCCTTGTCTGGTTGTGTTAAACCATCTCCAGTTGCTCTGTCAGATGGCAGACTTGGCCCCAGGGGCACTTCCATCAGTGATGCTGGTTTGCCTTTTCTGGGCAATGATGCCCTGGGAATTGGGAGCTCAGGGAATAACTGTGTCTGAGCTGGTGTCCTGCTTAGGTCAGAGGGGAAAAATAGTAAGTGATGATGGAGAAGACTTGCATGGCTTTACTTGGGAGCTCTTCTTGACCAGTCCCAGTCCCAGTCCCAGCCCCAGTCCCAGTCCCAGTCCCAGTCCCAGTCCCAGGGAAGTCCAATTTTAATGTTGTTTTTTGTTTGAAAATAAAATACTTATGTAACTCAGATCATGGAAAGGCTCTTTCTTTTTGCACTGGGTAGCTGTAAACTAAGATGGAGGGATCTCTCACCTGCATGAGTTGTTACTAACTTTTGCAGAATGAGGTTTCTCCCGTTATTAGGGCCTGCTTTGAACAGGACCATTTGGTTCATATGCCTGACTACTTGGGACTTTTCCTTGGCAGTAATTTTCACTTTTAAAGTGTATAATGTATATGATTCCACCCTTCATTTCTTTGGTGTAAGGACGCCAGGTCAGGAATGAGAACGGAATCTTTGAGAGTTAGCAGTTTTGCACTGGAAATCTGAAATTATTTTCCATCCTGTTGAACTTTAATTAATTTTGCTGCTTAACAATGATGTTTTGTATCTTCTGTTAATACCTAACCCCCCCCCCCCCAAATAATTCAAACATCCTTGACTTCTGCTGGAAGATGTGAGTAAATAAGAGCTACTTAAAAATTATAGTATGATGAGTTCCTCATTGGAAACGTATTCTCAGCCTCTGGAAATTTTGAATTAAAGAAAATTTTCAGAGACTTGCCTAGAGTGTTAAAGAGATTTGGCACATTAATACAGAAATATGTATCATGCTGTGGTTTGCATGACAAAAATGTTAAAGGGTTAAGGAGTATGCATGAAGCCAAAAATAGGCACTAAATCATAACTCAGTGGGGAGAGTCCCACAAGTTGAGTGACAAGGTCTGATTCACAGCATGTCTCTGTCTGGACAGGTACTCATTTCATGCAAAAAAAATGTCAGGTTTCATCTATACCTTGGTAGAAACCCAGGCAGGAAAACTGTCACTACTTTGCAGACCTTTGTCACATGGGATTTATCGACACATTCAAGTATTTTTTTTCCTTATCCTGATGAATATCCTTGGAAATGTGGCAGGAGACACAGAAAATACATCCCCATTAGTTATGTGGAGTGAATGTTCTGCTTCTTTCATTTAGTCAATTAAGACATTGTTTGCAAGTACAAAATGTTTGTTCTAGACAAACTGATATGTGAAGTTGAGCTGGGGCTACATTTTCCAGGAACAGATAGTCCCATGGAATTAGTACTTGTCATTTGGACCTGGGAGAAATGTCAAATGCAAGTAGATTTTGTGAAATCTCTCTGGTTTCTCTGTGTGAATATCAATGATGGTGGTTTGTTTTTTCATGATAAACTAATTCAGCTATTCAATTACTGGAAAGAAATCCACCAGTTCAACAAAGACACCTGAATGAGTCATGTGCATTTATAAAGGATTTGACTTTGATTGATTTCTGACCCTAAAAAAAATACCCTTCACAATTACCCTGTGGTTTTCATTTAAAAAAACATATAACTTTTTTTTTTTTCTTAATTAACATACTAAGAGGGATTTAATCTAAAGTTGGCAGTGAACAGGAACCTTAATCTAACCCACTCCTACTGGTTTGATGCCAGTAAGAGATGCCTGGAGAGGGGTTGCAGAGCACCTGAAGAGCAGCAGAAAGGATTTCACAGCATGGGGAAAAGGAGCATTCTCAGAAGGGACTACTGAGCTCATCCAATTCAACTTCTTCACCCTCTCTCAGGGCAGTCCGTTCCAGTGTGTGGTCACTGCACTGTAAAAGTTCTTCCTCATGTTCAGGTGGAACTTTCTGTGCTTAAGTTTGTCTGTTGCCTTGTGTCCTATTGCTCAGCACCATGTAGTAGAACCTGTTTGTGGGTTTTTGGGGGTTTTTTGCTGTTCTTCTGCAGTGTCTGGGAAGGGATTGTCCCATTACATGATGGAGGTCAACTCCAGACTGCAGATTTCCACCTTCAGCTGTACAGCTCCAACTACAGCCCTCTAACCTCCAACTGCAGAGCAATATCCTAAAGCCATGAGTGTTCTAGTAGCTCATTTTTTGGGCTCTGTAGCCAAAATGATTAAAAAATCCTGACTCTTCTCTCTCCCATCAGCATTAAACGCTGGTTTTTGCAGCTCTCCAGAGGGATGCACAAAAGAGTGCTTAATTGGTATGAATAAAGGAACTTTATCCAAAGGAAAGCACTCAGAAAAATATGCTTTTTGGAGTAGCAAAGGGATGATTTCTGACAGTTTCCACCTGGCCTGACTCCTGGTGAGCTCCCTGGCTTGTGTAACTTGGGAGGCCAAGGCAGATGAGCACAACAGGCTCTCTTCTCTTCTAATCAGTGAAGACAGAAGCAGTTTTGGCCCCGTTATGTGACATTTATAAAGCATGACACTCTCATCTGCTGATCTTGCCTGGAGGGAATTCAAGGATGAGGTGTCCTGGCTTGAGTGAGACCGATTTGTTTTAGTTTTGGATGACAACCAAATAATTTTTCATCACGACATTTAGCCCTTGGAGATCCTTCCCCAGATGACTGATGTGGGTTTGTAAACACAGAGCTGGTGTGGGTGTGCTGCTGCATGGAAGCTGCTGGACCTGGTCCTTGGAGAGCCAAGGGCAGGAGGGATGAATGAGGCACAGCAGGTGCCCCTTGCTCATCCCTTGCTGCTGATGGCCAAGCCAAGGGCTCCAGATCTCTTATTTTGGTGATATATCTCTATATGGCAAAAAAAGTCGTGGGATGTAGAGGGAAAACTGGGTTTAGAGAGGACAAAGACTGGACAGTTGCAGAGATAAAATACCCTGAAGGTTGACCCCATCAAGGTTCTTGGTCTGTTATGCAGCTGCCCTAATAATATAAATCAGTTTTGCTGGGCTACATATTCATTTAAAAGTGCTTTGTCTCCAACTTTAGTCCATCTTAACAATAAAAAGACTGTGAGGTGTCTTGGTGGGTGCTCTGGGAGGCAGAACTGATGGTCCAGCAGCCAGGAGCAGTGTGCCCAGGAGGTGCTGCAGGTTTTGGCAGCCTGAGGTGCTGCACCAGCTGCGCCTTGTGCTTTCTGCTTGTCTGCATCAATGAAATGACAAAGCATCACAGGCTGACGAGGGCACATCGTGGCCCTGGAGCAGGTCCTGGGTTGATGTTGTTTTCAGCCCTTATTTAGCAAAATAAACTTCATATGGATGACAAAGGCAGTGAACAGGAACATGACACTTTATTTCTTTTTGATTTGGACAAAGCAGTGAAGTCACATGCAACATAGTATGAAATTACATTTTCATATTTGTAAAATAAAATGCAACTAAATGCAACTAAAATCCCAAGAACTCTTGAAGGTAGTGAAGGAGGAAGTGTAAATACTAAGTGCCTCATAGCCTGGAAGTTTATGAGGCATGGAAGCAGTGCCTGGAGCCCTTTGGTGTTGTGCAAGCTGCACAGTTACACAAGCATGTCTTCTAATGGTTTAACTCATGGATATAAATCCCCTCCAGGCTGATAACAGGAGATGCCTCAGCCTAGAAAATGCTGTTATTTATTTACTTTACAGGAAGCTCAGCTGTATTTAACTCTTTCTGGGCTTAATGATTGCTCCATAGCAAATGTTGTTGTTGTTTTGGCCATAAAGCTATGGCTGTGTTTGCTTCCCCCACTGAGCTTTTACTCAAATTGCACTCGTAGCCTCAAATTCCGACAATTCCAAGGGTTTTTTTTCCTACAAATTGCAAGAAATCTGTCATCAAGCTTGTGTGATTGGAGAAGGGTGTCCAGGAATTATCAGCCTAGATCTGGAACTGACAAAATCATGGGGATGCTGCCAAATGTCTCGAGGAAGCTGAGCTGGGAAAGGTTTGTGGCAGCTGGCTGTGCTGCCCACTTTGGGTCAGCCTGGACCATATCTTCAGTATTGGGGTGGCCTTGCTGCCTGAGCAAAACAGTCAGCCAGGCAGTTGCTACAGCTGGAACTGTTTGTGTGAACAGCTTTTTCCTTGAGTGGGCTTAAATAGTTTAATCAATGTGATTCCAAGGAAAAACATAGCTCTCTGTGCTCCTGAGTGTGAAAGCAGTGTCTTGGATGGTTCAGAAATGCCTTGAAATTATCTTTGTATCAAGGCACTTCGCATATTCTGACACTCTCTGTGGTGATGATGCTGGAACAACTGGGATGCCTGGGAGATGAGTCACTTGTTTGTGAGGGTGTCAGTGTTCCTGACTCCTCAGTGACACTGGGAGGCAGCTTTTAATGCTTAGACACTCTGGCATGTATATATGTTATATTTTTTTAAATGGCCACACTGCTGCACTGAAAAGAGGCTGAAGGACAGATTGTTGCCTATGGAGAACTCTCTGGACCTCAGGCCCTCCCTGTGTGTCCTGCCTGGGTGTGCTATGGCCTGCAGTGAGGGCCATCTTTGTCCCCCTTCCCAAAACATCCCTGTGGGGTGGCAGCATTTGGCACTTAACCTGAATTTGGGCTGTTGATGCCTTCTGATGAAATGCTGGATATTCTTACATTTAATGACAATTCACATCCCCAAAACCTTTGCAGCTTCTCAGAGACCTGAGAATGGGATGTTTTTGGCCAACTATGAACTTTTGTAGGGTTTGGTTGAAAAGTGCCTGTTTCCAATGTTTTATTTCAAAAAATTACCTTGGTTGACAAAAACCAGAAAAATGAGTTGTTGGGTTTTTCCCATCTATAGCAACACAATTTTTTCATATGAAAAGGATACCTGTTGTTAGAGTTTGGATAAATACTTGCCCAATGCTCTGTCTCAATAGGGATGACTTTGAGAGCTGTAGACATGTTCCTGGTATAATAATTGCACAGGGGAAAACACAGAGCTCTGGCACAAATTAAAGTTCCCATTAAAGTTCCAAGAGTTGCAGTGTCAGTGTCTGTATGAGTGTGACTGCTCATGTAACTTACATTGAAAATGAAGGCAGGAAAAAGGCACTTGGACTTGATTCATCTCATTCTGAATAGCTCTGATGAAGACATAGGTACTGCAGTTATTTAAAGCTGGTAAAACTGAATGTCATATGGGGTAACAGAACAATACAACTCTGCCTTTTACACTTCTTCAATCTCAGTGCTTTAATTTTCCTAATCACCTGTCAGCTATTTGGTGTCCTTGGATGATGCAGGGTTGGGTGTGGAGCACTGAGGCCCCTCTTGGGAGGTTGATGCAATTCTTGATGCTGTTACTAGTTTGTGTGATTTTGGATAAATTCTTTGCTGTGCCTCTACCTCTTTGCTGTAAACACATTATAATGTTTATCACTGTTGTGAAGTGCTTTGTTTTCTACTGTTAAAATGCCAGGAATAAATTCTTTTTATTATTGTGTTGCATGATATGCCTTTCTTACCTGTTCAGCACTTGCAGTTCCTATTCTGGTGACCTCTTCATTTTCTGCTTGTCCTTCTATTTTCCCTCAGATGTGATGCAATATCTCAAAGTGCAGTTCTCAAAAAGAAGTCAGCAGGAATGGTGTTAAATTGGTATATTTTCATGGCATGCATTGAGCCTCTGAAAGATGGTGTTGGAAAGGAGTTTGCCCCACATCGTGGTTGTATGACTCCATGGGGTACCTGGGCTTTGGATTAAAGCTCCATTGTGCATCAGGGCTGGTGGGGGGAGAGATCAGGAGATTTAGGAGAATTCCTGCTTCTCTTGCTCCAAAGGTTTTTTTGGTTGTAATAACCTGGCTTAGGTATAGGTTCCCCAAGATCTGGCACATTGTGGTATACCTGCAAAGGACCTTTCAGAGCTTGAGCCAGCCATTTGCTGGGTTACCTATGCTAAGCAAGGCCTGTAACAAATTTAATCTCTGCCTAACCTTCATTTGCTTTCCAAAAGACCCCTAGGTCTTAGAAAATAATTTCCCCAGAAATATACAAATATAGTGGTCATTAATATTAACATCAGCTATTATTTACAAGATAGGCTTCTTAGTCAACTGTGTATATTGTAGGCTGTTTGAATAAAGTCAGAATGTGATCACTTATGTAGCAGTTGCAGGCTTGAGGATGGGAAAAGGGAAGAAATAATTAGTTGGCAAGTAGTCTGTAATTACCTGCAAAGGATGGTCTTGCAATGTAATTAAATGCTCAGCAGTTGCTGTGTAAATAAAGTGACCTTCTTGGCTGATATGTCCTGTGTCACTGAGGCAGTGGGTTTATGTGCAGTGCATTCCACTAGTGGATCTTTGTTCAAAGCTGAGTTCTCTCCTAAGATAAATTCCTGACTGATGTCAATCCTGCAGGAGTCTTACAAGAGGAGCTGAGTTCTATGGGCAAAAGTCACACTTTGGGTCACTTTGCTGGCTTTTTGAGCTGATTAATGTGTCAGGGATTTATGCTAATGTGCCAGAACCTTGCAAAATTGAGTTCTCTTATTTCGGCAGCTGGAATCCTTCCAAGTTGTAAGTTAAATGTCTGTTTGATAATCGGAATTATTTTTTTCCTTGGTGGATCTGATCCTTGCTTTATGGGAGATAGAATTCCCTGTTTTCCTCATGCTTGTTTACACTGGAACATTTTCATTTACCCTTCCATCATGAGAATGGTAAACATGGAGCAGGGCAAGGCTTAAGGGTGCTATTATCTGTGCTTCTATTAATCTTAAAGAGTTGAAGCTAACTATAAAATGCCTTTAGCTACGAAAGGCACAGTGGCTGTGAGGGCATTGCAATCTGCTCATCAGTGCTGAAGAGGGCTTGCTTCCTCTGGGTATGTGCAACCCAGAGGAGACGTCTTCAACATCAGCCATTAATGCCTCTAAAATTCTGTGCTTAAGTATATTTGAGTGTTTTGGAGCTCTTGCCATGGGATGTCCCTGTGTAGTGACCCGAAGGTGCTTCATTGCTGGGAGCCCCTGTGCTGGTTCAGTTCCCCCTTCAAATCATATGGACTTCTGATGAGATGCTGGGGAAGTGGCTTAAATGGCGACTTTCCCAATTGGTTTTCATTTCCTTCTTTTAAGTACTCTGTTCTTTTGTATTATTTGCTGATGTTCCTGCAGCAGTAGTCCATGGTGGTCAGTCCCAAATAACCCCTCGCTGCAGTCAGGTTAATCCCTGAATGTGCTTGTAGGCACTTCAGGGAAGTGGGCATTGCCATGTGTGCCTTTAGGGAGCCTGAATTATGCTCAGTGGCTGCAGTTCTTAGCATAAAAAACCCAGAGAACTCCAAGGCAGGTCTTATTATAGAGTTAGTATCTTAATGTATACATGCTAGGAGCCAAATGCAAATTCTTGCATTTCCCATCTTTTTAGTGCTTGACTTGGCAGCTGTAATAATGTTTAAGGTATATTTTACTGATGCTTGCACTGGAATGATGGAAAACACAGTTATGCCACAAAAGTAAGAAAAAAGGCAGAACCCTGTGTAAGACTGAAATGAGTTCCCTTTGCAAATAAATAGTGTGGAACCCCTTTTTTCTTTGTGGCATGTGAATGTTTTAGTCCAAAGAGAAATGAACAGTCTTAAATGGACAGAATTACTACTGTTACAAAGCGTAAAATACATGGGTTAAGATCTCTAAGTCAGATAAATTGAAAAAAAAAGTGTCAAACTGTTTCCTGAAAAATAATAAGCACAGCACTTTAGGAGAGAGGAGAATTATTAAGAGAAACAGAATCTGGTATATGCATAATGTTACAATGGCTGAAGTGTGACATCTAATTACTTGGTTTTCTTTCAGCACAGGAACATTGTAAATCGAACTTTTAATCCATTATAAAGCTATATTGTATCGAGGTCACAACCGAAGGGCATCGTACCAGTGTGATTTGTATTGCTGGGGACATAAGAATCCTTCAAACCTGCTGATTTAATGGTGTTTGGAAAGAGACTCTAATTATTCATCATGTATTTGTCCATACACAATAGCATTTTCTTTTGATCCCCTCCTGGTTATCCATCATGCTGTGACTTACTAGAACTGAAACACAGTAGAAATTCTATTGTGTCAAGAAAGCAACAGGACCAAGCTCCAGAGGCAGTTTGCAGCTGCACTTTATGCAGTTGTTTTGTATCCATCCTTGGGGGTGGGAGAGAACAGAACAAAAGTTTTACTTTATAAGTACCTGTCTGTGATTTGAATCTGTACAGTAGCAGTGGCTTGCTCTGACTACATGTTTTCTGTTTAATACTTTGTTGTAGGTCTGCCTTTGCTTGCTCTGATCAGCATTTTTTTTTTTTTTGTAATAGCCTGGATGTGGATTGATGGAAAATTTTTCCCAGGTCACTGCACAAATTGGAAAAGAGATTATGGTTTGGTTCCACCTTTTTTCTTAAGCCTTTCCTGCTGTGATCTTTCTGTATAACTTGAGACCTGTCTTAGGATCCTAAAACTCACAGGAGACATTTGCTGTGTGCAGTATATAGTGAATATTAACTGTTGGATGCTGGAGCATGAGTATAGACTGCAGGGAATCCTCCTGACCACTGAGTGTCATTGTTAACTCAGGAGAAATGGGGTGATGAGGAAAATCTTTAATTGGAAGGAGAGGGGAAGATGAATCTGTGTGGGCAGCCTAGGAGAGCACTGCCATCACTGAAATGGTTTGCTGAATATCAAGGTTAGCCTCCCTAAAAAGTACTGTGTGTTCACAGTTATTCTGGAGGCTGGAGGTGGCACAAACTTGCAATGTTGGCTGCCATGTTTCTGTGGGAGAACGAGCTCCTTGGCAATGTTGAGTTTAGTACTGTGAATTTCTGGGATCTTCTAAGGTCTGAGGTTGCTCTGTGTTGTCTCTGTGTATCTCCCACCCAAACCAGGTCACAGACTTCTGAATCTTCCTCAAAACTCTTGTCACTTCTGACATTCCTCCATGCCCTCTTCTTGGGGCTTGTGCCCACTGAAGTCACCTCTGCTCTGTGGGGTGAAACCCAGCACTTTTCTACCCTGGTCTCTGTGCCTGTGTAGGGCTCTGGCGGGTGCAGTGGGTGAGGGAGAAGGACTGGTGGCTCTTTTAGCTCCCAAAGCCTTGAAATACAATTGTCTTGTAGAAAGCCATCACCACCACAGTAAAATTATTTCCATAGAAGGAAAAATACTTTGAGAGAAATAGTTCAAATCGTGGTTTGTGCAGCTGTTTTCAAATAGTGAGTTTTATTACCTGTAATCGTTGCCACTTTTCTTTGTAGCCATGTGTGTTATACACGCAGAGTGCAATTTCCTTGTATCTTAACTTATGAATTAATACTCCTATTGAACGTATTATTCATGGGTTGACTTGAAGCCTTCAAATTCCCATGCATTACTATAGACTATTTTCTGTGTGGGGTAAACTTGCCTCAGTGCTGGAACTAAGTCAGGGACTGGTGTTTTGTGAGTTTGGGCTTAAAATGTTCCCTGCATTAGCCTTCATGTTAATAACATTGACTTCAATGATGGCAAGAGCAAAGGATGTGGCTGGAAGGAATGAGCGCGAGGTTGGGAGAAGAAAACTCACGGGTAGGAAGGAATGTGATGCTGGGGCTGCCAAATGAGTGCTACCTTAATTCTTCTGGCAATCATCTTTGTGTTACATCTTTGCGCTACATCTCAAAGAGCAGTTGCTCTGCAGGTTTGCCTTCAACATTGATAAAACAGGGTATTTCCTCTGCAGAATGGCAAAATCTGTCTTAAACCCCCTATATTATTGGAAATAAGATACTGGTGATTTACTGACAATGCAGTAGAGGAAAACCTCTCCAGTTACCATTACTCCACTCGGATTTAACAGCAAAATTGCTGTTGCCTAGTAGTTATGCTGCCATGAAAACACCACCTTTTTGGCCTTAAAACCTGCACAAACTGGGTGGCTTAGGCTGGAGTGGGGCAGCCAGGAGGAATTCCACAGTCTGTGTCTCGGTGAGTGGAGACTGATGGCATAGAGGGAGAGTTTTTTCTGCCAGAAACTATTTCCTTCCTTTACTCTTTCTTCTGCAGCCCCATAGCTGTGGTTTAGCTCCTCACAACCCTGAAGCTGTGGTGGTTGTCTCCAGTTTGCATTAAATCCCTTTTCCTTCTGGTGGGCGTTGGTTTGGGCAGTGGAAGAGCTTTCAGCCCTGGGATTGAAGATGTTGTTTCCATTCACGCTTTTGTAATTTCTAAGGGTCTTTGGCATATTTGAGCAGAATTTTAAGTGCTTTCAAGTGCTGGAAGAGCAGCTGCACAAATGACTTTGCTGTAAATGTGGGGGTTTTTGTTTGTTTCACTTTTGCTCAAAGTCACTTCTCTACTGCAGCTGTAATTCAGCTCTGCCTTGATTTGTGACCATTCAGAGCCTTCTGGGATTTCAAGCATGTTTTTGCTCCACTCTCTGAACAGTTCCCTGCCCACTGGATTCAGAACTGCTCATCTCCCGTGTCTCTTGTGCAGCTTCAGTCAATACAAGCTGCAGAGTGGCCTTTATCTGTTCAAGGCAAGGAAAAGCATCAGCATCACACCACATGTCACACACTGCCAGGGAAGCACCACATGGAGACTAAATGACATGGACATAAACACAGGAAAGGAAGACAGTGTTGAAAAACTATAGAAGTAATGTATTTTCTCATCAATACTTGTTTTTATTTTTATGCATAGCAAATTTAAGTCCTTAATTTCTGCCTCTGTCCTTGTCAACACCAGCTCTTGATTCCATGCTGCTTTTGTCTGCTGACCTGTCAGCTGACTGCTTGTACTCAGAAAGAAATAAAAATAAATCAGGTAGGCCTATTTGGAAAAACTTCATTTAAGTGACATAAAATTACAACATCTGACCCTAAATCAGTATCACTTCCAATTTGTTTGTCCTTCAAAATTGTTTTTATAGAAAAAAGAAGTGTTTAAAAGTCCATCTTCCCTAGAAGTTTCTGCTTTGAAAAAAAATAAAAATCCTTGCCTTACAGCAGCTGAATAGTGGCGTGCTTTCAAGGAATTAAATGTTCTTGATTCTTTATTTTCCCTGAATTTTGGAGATGGTGATGGGAGTGGTTTCATTTACTTTCAAAATGCTTCTCTGTCATTCACTGTTGCTTTGGCATAATCTGTCAAAGGTAGCAGCTGTCCTTTAGTAAGAATGATGCTTTCTATGCAATCTCTACTTTTGGACAAGTACTTTTATTAAGAAGGACTTTAGCAGGGGAGAGGCTTTATGCTGACAGTCCTCAGCTGATTGAAGTGTGATTTCTCTTTCCTCAGAGTCTTGGCTCCCAAACCACAGAGCTATAATGTGAGTGTTTCTGGAAGACCAGCCACAGCAGGTGCCATCATGTTTTTAAGGATCTTGCATCCATTTGCAGCAGCATCAGCTTCTTCCCTATGTGCCCTTGTGGGGCTGGGAGCCTCCTGGAAAATGGGAGGTTTCTTGCACATTGCTTTGCTTCTCATTCAATCAGTTCCCTGACTGATGGTTAGCACAGAGCTCTTTAAACAGAGTTGGTTTCAACATGCAAAAATGCAGAGTGTCACAATTCATCTGACATAAGGCAGTTGGGCCAGTTGATGAGTGAGCTGAGCTTTGAAACAAACTGCTGGTTCCTTAGTGAAATTCTTTTTGCATTAGGGAAGCCTGAAAAGAAGGCTGTAAAATGTGCCTCAGGGTGAGGAAAGGTTACCTGTTGATCATCTCTATTTGTTATCTATCACTAATCTTTACTTTTTCTCCTTTTCCTCCCCAAATATTCCAAATTCTCTAACCTTTGTTTATCTGGTTTTCAGGGACAAATTCTTGGTCCACTGCTTTACTCCCTGCATCAGGAATGATCAGGCAGGTATTCTATGGGATCTTCCATCCTTCATCAAACATGTGTAGGGCAGGACCAGGCTCAAAAGAGAGTCAAGAAGAATCAGGTATCACTTTTGCAGCCACTGAAATCAGCCAGGCTTGATTCTAGGAAAGGTGTCTGTGGGCCAGGTGTAAAAGTTGACTTATGCTTGGTAAGACAAAATTTGTCATTTCCACGTGCCCTCCTGAGCAGCTGCTGGTCAGCAAGGTCCTCTCCAATGCACAGTCACCAGTGGACTGGATGGGAGAGGTTAGACAAAGGCTGCCATTCAGCTGTTACTTCTAAATAAAAATGCATTTCTTAGGGGTATAAAGAAAAAAAAATGCATTAAATGAGAGCACTGGAATTAATATCCCTAACTAAAATGAGTCATTCTCTAGAAATGTCCATTTTTAGACTGAGGTATAATATTTTGAGGTGATCACGCCAGTCAATTAACCTTAAAGCAGGGTTTGTTGTATTTTCTCTGTATTTTATTTGGATTATTTTCTGTCCCGATTCACAAGAAAACCCACAAAAACCCCTAAAGTAAATACATTACACCTAATGAAATGAAATATGTCACAGTTTAGGACTTGGCACTTTGCTCTCTCTTTATGAAATAGTGTTTTGGGTGACCTCTGTGTTCATGAAGATGAAGGGGGTTCACAGCAGTGACTAAGGCTTGGCAAGACAAGGATATACTCTGCCAACTTTTTCCCTGGAACTCTATCAGAAACCTGTGGAGAAGCTGCTTTTGGAGCCTGCTCTCCTTGGACTGTGCTGATGATTATTTGTGGTCTGAGTGACTGAGTGTGGGGTGTTTCTTTGGACTGAAGCTCTTGATTTTTCTCTGTTTGTTTCTAAAAGCCTTTGGGTTAACATTTCCATGAAGGTTTACATGGAAATGTGTTGTATTTGCATATATTTTCATATTTCACCGGCCTTTTGGCAAGTAAAAAACTGCAATTTTTATGTGTGTCTGCAATGACCAGCAGATGATGAATGTGTCCTACCTGAGGTTTGCAGAGCCCTGGAGCAGCAGGGAACTGCTGTGTGCCAGGGCACTGCCTTTGGGAGGTACATTGGCATCCCCCCAAGCTGGGAAGTGGACTAAAATAATGGCTCACAGGGGCTCTTTTCTTTTACATATTAATATTTTTGAAATCTCATTTTAGCCTCCAAGAATAAGCTATTTTAAAATAATGACATGCTTTCAAACTCATAATAACAGTTGCATTTTCCCTGATGGTTTCCCTGTGTGAGAAGGAAATGTTTTATTTTCTTCTTTTTTATCTTTGGAGAGCAAAGTGGTGAAGTGACGTGGCCAAAGCCTGAGCAGAAATCACCACTGCACCAGGTACCAAAGCCACATCTCTGCTCATGGTTTGTGTTTCCCCCTGCAAGCATCATCCATCTCCAGCAGCCATGGGGTATTTATTTTTGCATGAATGTCTGGCTACAGATCAGTTATTTCACATTCCAGGTACCTTTGTAGGTATCTTGATGTGGGTTTGTCCAAAATACATCTCCCACAGGAGGGGATAGCCCCAAGCAGCAGGGGCTTGAGGAAGTATGTGCTAATTTATCATTAGGGCTCAGTCCTTGACTGTCTCTTAATTAAGCAGTACAGTTCTGAAGGCTTCAGTTCCATTTATCCCAGGAACTCTGGGAGGTCTTGGTGCTGAAGTGTTTTTGGAGGGTACAGGATGCTCAGGAACGGAGGGCTCACCCCTAATTATTCCCTTGCCTCAGTAATGTTATATCCATCAACCTTAAAGCATCACACAATGCTCTGCAGCACTCCCAAAATAAACAAATTATGCAATCAGAGAGCAACCCACAGTTAATATAGGATGGGGAAGGAAATGAGCACACCAGGTCCATTGACACCAGGTCCACTGACTGCTTTCCTATCTTATTTTTAAAGCAGGTGAAACATTGTGGTCAAAATTATATTTTTCTGTTTTTTTCACAGCAAAAACTGAATATAAATAATGGTGTGCCTGCTAGAACTTCCCACCCCTGCCATCTACCCTGTATTTATACTGTTGTCAAAGTTTTTATATTTTGTGATGTAAAGGGGTCATTACTTCTAATGCACTGCTTAAGTACTCTTCGTTTGGAATCAGAAAGATCTGCTGTTGTTGGTGAAACTTCATTTCTGTGCTGTGCTCCCAGGGGAGCAGGCAGTTAATGGAATAGTGTGTGTGCTGGGATGTAGAATAGCTGGAGGCTTTCAGCCAGGCTTGGAGCCTGCTCTGTTGGCTCCTGCTGCATGTCCACAGCATGGCAGGGATGACTGTTCTCTGCTTATGTCCCTCTGGCTTGTCCCAGTGGAGTAACTGCTATGACCTCAAGTTAATTCCAGGGAGAGGGAGTTATTTGTTCCCTTTCTTATCTCTGTTTACACATCGTCCCCTTGGCAGGACCTGGAGGTCTCTATCCCCAGTCCTGTGGATGGGTACCCAGCAAGTTGCAGTTCTCTAATATTGAAGGAGAGGATGATAACACACTCCTTATCTAATGTGTGACCTGGAGAAGTGCATGACAGACTAACCCAAATAATCTGGCTGTGCTACCTGCAAACTGTTTTCTGTCTTAAAGAGTGTAAGGACTTACCTTCACTATTCTGTGTAATTTGCCCAGGTAAAGGGCAGTGTTTGATTATTATTGTATTTCACTCTGAAGCAGTACTACATTTTTAATGAACAAAAATGAAGAAGATCTGAAGGAAAATGTGGTGTTTGGTCATTTTTGTGTGTAACTGGAAATTTCCACTGGAAGGGCTTTCACCCTTATTTTTGAGCTGTCTTCTATTCCACTCTTTGCCTCTGATCAGTTGGGAAGTTTCTGAGCAAGTCAGACCTTTTCTCTGGGCAAGACTCTGCTCTTGAACTCAAAAGTAACACAAAGCCCAGCCAAGGTTGAACTCAACAGGAGAACTAAAAATTCCAGTGTGCTGCACTAATGCTGGCACCTGTATGCCCGAGTAACTTAATAACCTGCTGAAAACAGGAATTCTTCTGGCCAGTCTCCTTCCTTAGTCAGAATTTTTCAGATGCAGAACTGCAAAGCCCAGGGGAAATTGTGTGGCAATTTCCATGCGGCCAAAAAACGGTGTTTTCTGGAAAACAGTCTGTTCATGTTGTGATAAAGCATTTCATCTTGTTGGCTTAACCTGCCCTTGAGGAACTGAATTGCTGACAGGTGTTAACAACACATGCACATACATGAAACCACTGTGGGACCAGGGTCCCTGCCCCACCTGGCTTCTCTTTCCCATCAGAGAAGAGTTCAATTCATTTCCCATTGTTTGCAACACAGCCTGAGCACAATGGTACTACAACCCCAAGCTTTGCTGCTAGGTCCTAACTCTGAGTTGGAGGCCAATGGCCACCTTCATCTGCTTACACTGCTGCCAAACCACTGATAGTCTCTACTTGAAATGTCCACTGGAGATGAGGGACAGCACCACTTGGTGCACGGAGCACATTCCTTGGAGCTCATTGCCATGGTGCTGCTTGCTGAGAATTCGTAATTCTCAGAAATATGCAGCCCGTGCTCACATGGAACTTGCAAATTGTCAGGGCATGAATAGCTCAGGGCCTCAGATTTCCTCAGAAAAGATAGTTATCAAAATGTACAACAATAATAGTTATTAAAACGTACAACAGTAATTGCCAGATGAAATAGGAATGTTTTTGAAAACCTGTAGGAGAGAATAATTAGCTTAAGTCTGGGGACAGTAAAGGGTGAAAACACAAATTGGAGAAGACTTTGAGCAATATGTTTGTTTCCTGTCAATTGGCTTGACTTCAAAGGAGCTATTCTACACGGATAATTTGCCTTGTTATACTTCATTTTTTTACTATTTTTTAAAAAATTGTAAAGTACAATCCACTCCCAAGGTCTGAGTGTCTAAATGACAGCCTGGTTTGCTACTTGTGCTGAATTCCAGGCCTGAAGTCAGTCTGATCATGAAGAAAAGTGTGGTGTGGTGGTATGTGAATAACAACTGGTCTGTGAATAGCTAACCAAAAGCAAAAAGCAACTCTAATAATTCAAATTGGCTTCCTTCCTTCTCTTGTTAAGTTTTCATGATTTAAATCCCTTTAAGGGAGTAGTGTGGCTTTATTGCTTGAGCAGATTATAGGTAATAAAAAGCTGGAGAGTCTAAAATGACATATCTCCTTATAAAGTGCCTTGATGTGCTTTCAAAAAGCTTTGCAAAATTCTACTAATGAACTTGCCAGTGGCAGTCAGAAGGGTGAAGGGCAATCACATGTCCTCCAAATTTGGGCTACTCTTTGCCCATGAATTTCAAGCAGTTGGAGAAAGGAGCAGGAGCTTTCACCGTGGATCTTGCACCATGTTGAATCACATTGAGCATCTCCACATGGATCCAATTGCAGCTTCTGAGAATAGATCAAGTGAAACCATGGACCTTCCACTGATATCAGTAACTGAAATAAGAGCAGGTTAACAGGGAGCTGCTGCCTGGGTCTGAGTGATGTGGTGGGGGAGAATAAGAAAAGGCAAGTTTGGGACTGGTACCTGTCAATGTGAGACTGGAACAAAGAAGGAGATGTTGAAAGCTCCAGGCAACCCCACCAGGCCTTAAACAGAGTAGGAGAGTTAAATGAAACTAATAAATTCAAAAGGATTACTGAAGCCCCATTCCTTGCTCAGAGAACAGGAAGAGACAGATGAAACACAGAAAATAGTATTTGAATGCATAAAAAAATAAGAGATGTGGTAAAGAAGAAGAGATTGACCTGTTAAAGTGTGTCTTAACTAATTATAAAAAAGCCAGTTTTTATAGGAGTGGGAACTTTCAAGTACTCTACAAAAAAAAAACAAACTTTAGGAGAGCTATATCCCCTTAAGATGTCTTCCCTTATGGATATCAGCAAACTTTCTAAATGCAGAAAGTTACACTTAGCTTTGTTTTAGAAATGAAGGAAATTGAGGCATGGAGCCCCTCAACTGAAGGCTCTGTACCCAAAATTCTGGGAGCTACAGGACACAAGGTCTTCTGGCTTCATCTCTGCTCTCCTGAAAACAGGTAGTCTCATGGCTTTACCCACTGGTCATGCTCCTGTAGAGGCATTCATTGTCTAAACCCCCTTTTGTTTCTCTCCTCTGCTCTTGTGCAGAAGCAATCTGGTGACCAAAGTCTTCTCTTCTAGCTTCTCAGGAAAAACCTTTAATTAATGACCCTAAATTCTTGCACTACCTATTTATGGGAAGCCTTTTTGGGAAGGAATTAATGATCTTAATGGCTAAATCACAGAGTGTGGTCAGAAAGGCCACTCAGAGAGGTGTCTGGAATATTTACATATTCTTTAAATAATCCTGGGGATTTTTTTTTTCTCTTCTGGCCCCTTGTAAAGAGCACTGCTTGCATCTATGTAACTAATGAAATTTCCTGCTGGTTGAACCCTAAACAATTACTGCATTTTCTGGTTCCTAACAGCCAGGCTGTTAAGAACAGAAGAGGCTCTATTAGGAGACCAGGACCCAGCCGGGAGCATCACAGCTGATGTCAGCTAATGCCCTCTCAAGTGTGCACCAGGAGTTCAACCTGTGTGTGCCTGATTAGTCACAGTGTGAAGCACCTGCAGCACTGGGTTGGTGTTAATCAGGCCGGGTCGGGGGCCAACAGGCTGCCCTGGGCTGCACATGTTGATGGGGAAGGATTTCTCAGCTGCAGAGAGGCGGGTGCTCATCTATTCATTAGCATCAAGTTCATCACTTCATCATTTCCTGGTGCAGATTAACTAGGAGACAAAAGGTTGTTTCTGACAGCTTTCTGGGCAGCAGCCGTGGCCAAAAAAAATGACAGCGATTTGTTCTTCCAGAAGAAATGATGTGGTGCTTTCTCTTAACAACAAAACAAAGCACTGCCACGAAGCCTGGTGTTTCTGAGGAGCCCAATAATGAAAGGAAAAATGAAGCCCAACTCCTATGGGCAATTTTTTGTGTTAAATAACCTGAACAGCAAGATGTTGAGACTATTACAATGAACACGCATTTCTCATTGGTAACAGGATGTGGAATAAAAATGGAGAATTGTTACTTTGGCTGTGTTTAGATAGTGATAAGCAGGCAGTGCCTGCACCAAAGGTATGTCTGAATCCCTCACTCAGCTGGTTTCAGGGAAGGAGGATGAAGAGAGGAAGGTTCATTCAATTCATACAGCTGTTACTTATCCCAAGGCTCTGCTTGTCCCTTCACTGGCTCTTCAAATCCTGTGGAATCCTCTCGCCAGATATTATTCCTCCTCCTGAGTGTGGTTCTCTTTAGTTTCAGCCCTTAGTCAATGAAATATGGTGTGAAACAAAGCAAAAACAATAGAGGCTGTTCCTTGGGTCTTTGCCTTTGGTCCACAGTAGCTCAAGTTGTGTGAAGCCATGCCTTCGATTTCCTATTTTCTCCATATTCTGCAGGGAGAAGGATAAATATGTGGAACTTGGGTGATAGTTCTTATGAGGTTCATAGCATAATTCAATTCTTGATTGAATCACTCTATCATAAATTTGTTTAATAAATGTATATATGTATATTTGGTGGCACAGATAGTCTTGGGCCACCAGGTATTGGAATGAGTGATAGGAGCCATCTGAGCACGTTGGAAAGGATGTCTGAGGATCATTTCATGTTACTCTCTTGTGTTAGTTGGATTTCATGTGGTCTGCAGACTGCTTTGAATTTGGGGTCTTTCATGAATGGAATATCCCATTAACCCTGAAAGAACTTGCAAATTTTATGGCTAATATTGGTGTATTCCCTCATATGCACTTCTGCTTAATCTGCAATGGAGCTTTTTCAGAGTCCTTCTTTCATCTATGTTGCAATATTTTCCTAAACCTTTCACCATTCAATTAACACAAGGGTGTGGAGGATGCTTTTTGGTTTTACTTTTCATTCCTGTGGTACTGTTCTGTTGAATGACTCTCTTCTGCAAATTTCATTAGAAAAAAATAACATGTAACCACTTTCTTCCAGCTGAGATTCATCACTGAAAAATGGATCCTGTTTACTCCCAGAACCAAATTTCCTTATTTTTCTGATGACAGTAGTTTACAGATATATGAAGTGGCTCTAAGCTTTATCCCAAACATCACCTGGCTCCACAAAGCCGAGTGCACAAAGGGCCACATGATGTGTATTGAGATCATCTTGTGAACTTGAATGGGATGGTTTCCTCTGGAGATGCTCTGGAAAGAAAGTCACCTGGAGTGGAAAACAAATAGGATTTTCTTGCAGTTTGTTTCTTCGCTGGCTCCCTGTCAATTTTTTTGATTTCCTTTATTCCTTTAAAAACTCAGTTTTGGTTTTCATGGAGCTGTGGGTAAATTGTATCATCTGATCAGGGTAAAGCTCGTGTTCCCAGAAGGAACATCTATTTCATTAAGCCTTTCTGCCATCTAAACATTTCACTTTCCTTTTCAAAACTCCTCAGCTCTGCCAGGTAATTGTTTGTTCTCCTGTCAGGTCTTCAGTCTCTCTTCCTTCTCTTTTCTTGATTTCCTACAATTTTTCACTGCATAATTTTTTTCACTTTATCTCCAAATATGACTTTAATATAAAAACCCTGGGGACTCCCTGCTGGGAGAATAAGAAGAAGGTGTTTAAAGTGTTAGATTGTGCATTACTGAGGTTGAATTGTCTGCTCGTTAGAGAACAGAATTATTGTATGGCTACCAGGGAATAACAAAGAAGGTGGTGGGTGTTTCTTCCCCTCTTTGTTCTGCAGCTCTCCAGTAGCAACTGCTTTAAATGCCATATGGTTCTTCCCCTCTGCCCCATGATGTGCAGATCTGTGCTCCCAGTTAGTGCTGGAGAACCTCTACTGGACACCCAAAGTACATTTGTAATAACATGTTGGGTATTTAAATATATTCATATTGTGGTTATGCAATTCCTTATGCTGAAGTGCAATCCATCTACTCTGGTTGGAACACACAAGCTTCTTGTCTGGCTTCAGCTGCTCAAACGCTCTTTCTGTGCTCCACGATAAAATGTTAATGTGGCAAAATTCAGGAAATACAAATCATGTGGAAAAGGAATTGGGCCTGAGGTGGTGATGAAGTCTGTTCTGATTTTGTGGGTGAAATTTCCAGAGAAAATATATATATAACATATGAATATCCACAGATGTGCATATGGACACAACATATATGCAATTTCTGCTTTTATGTTGCTGAATTACCTTAAATGTAGTTGAGTAGTTTCAGTAATCAAATGCAAGACTTGAAGGTTATCAATAATGCTGTGATAGCAGGAGAAGTTTTCAATTTGAAGGTCCCTCTGTGATTATTGATGCTTCTCTTGCTTCTCTGCTTTCCACTGATAAGGGACAGGAATAATAAATTCTTCCAAGACAGCTTTTCCCTGACCAGGTAGTCATGTAGATGAGAGACCACAAGCTTGATTTACAATTCCACTGGCTGGGACAGTGTGAGCATCAATAAGGAAGAGGAAAATTGGAGGGGAATGATGATTTTTAGTCTTTCTGCAGGGACAATCAGATAAATTATAGGAACACGTTCCTTTCAATATCATAAGCTTCAAAAGCTACATAACTCTGGCTAAGAGAGAATCCAGGCCTGTAGACTGACTTCCTTGTCCTAGTGTGTGACCATCAGCACATGCTGCTCCAAACATATTTGGAAACTGATTTGGTTTTATTCCTTTTTCTAGTGAGGGTCTGGATTATTCTCCATGCTGCCCTATAGCTTTAGAGCAGTGGGGAAGTTGCCTCTGAAGAGGAGTTGGAGAATGAAGCAGAGTCAGCAGCTAGAGAAGCTTTGGGTAGAGCTATATTTGGGGATGATTCTGATATCTATCCTTTTCTTCTGTGCCCCTTGAGTGCAGAAACTCTGACTAATCAAGACCTGCTAGTTGGAAAATTATCATTTCTTAATTTTTTTCTCCCTCCTTACACCCACAGAAAGTATTGACTTCTTCCAAAAACCACAATGAGAAACCACAGTTTTTCAACTAAGTGCAGGCATTTTTGTGGGAAGAAAAAAAATCGACTGGATTCAAATCCAACTTTCTTGCAGAAGACAGTTTGGCTAAAAGATAGGGGTGACCTTATTTTCATTGTCAGAAATGCAAGTTCTTATATTGAACTAAAACCTAGTGTCTAACTCTGGACAAAATTCTCTGAATGTTATGGAAATTTTGTCTAAATAAGGACAGTGACATTTGGACTGTGCAAGTCTCTTTGTTCTGACTCTACTTTTCAACATGTTGCTCAAACGTTGGCTGTCACCTGCCAAAATCTTTTAGATAACGAATACTTTTTTTTCCCTCTGAAATTGTGAAAACATCTGCTTCTCACTTAACACTGATTTAGGTGTGTTTTCTTTATAGTTAGGTTTTACCAGAATTAAAGTTTGTCTAGTTTTGCTGCTTCTCATCCTGGCTTCTGTTTCTAATTTACATTGTGTCCCCTTGTCCCAGTGGCCAATCCATGTAGCCATCGATGGGAAGTGGTGTTTCTTTCCATTTTAAAGTCCCAGTATCCAGCATGCATGAGACCTCGTTATGTTCTTTCACCAGCCCTTGTGAATCTTAGAAAAGCATGGAAAACAAGAGCTTGCAAAGCCTTTAGTTAGATCATGTCCTATTACCGAGTAGTTGTGATGGAGAGACAAAATCTTTCTCCAGGTCAGTGGTTTCAATGGGACTGGAAGCAATAGAAATGCAGCAGGAATAACAATTACTGACTGTTTGAAACTGAAAGATAGATCTTGAATTCTTCCTTCACATTATGAAAACTAATAAGGAATATTTCAATGTGCAAGCTGCCCTGGGGTTGGAGCCTTTGATTCGGTGGGCAATGGCAGCACTTGGCTCTGTACAAATATTGTTGGAAAATCAACAGGAAAAATGCAGCCATTTCACAAGTCATTCCCCACTTTTTATGCTTTTCTCATTTCTGCCTGATTAAGGTTTTCTGCAAAATGTGAAAATAGCTGTTGATTTTTTTCCAGTTGGAAAATGTTTGCCACTTCGAGCAGTTTATCTTTTAATAAGGTGCAGAGGAGTTTGGATTCCTTTTGTGTTATGGTGTCACCTGATCATGGTATCACCTCTTATGGGTCAGGATGGCTCAAGTAACTTGGATCAGAAAAAAAGGAAATGAGTTGAACATCACCCAGTTCTCAGCTTAGTATATGTAGAGGTTCCTCAGATGCCTCTGCAATGTTATACTGAAGGAAGGAGTATTAATGTAACACATAGGGATTTTTAGCAGCACAAGCTCTTTGGAGGGTCATAACAGTGCAGTTGCTCCCTGAAGTCTTTCTCAAATGCTCTGGAGTCTGGCAATGATGACACTCTTCTGCTATGGCCCTTGATGGCCTCAACTGGCCTCTTCTGTGTGTCTCTTATCATAGCTCCCAGCAATGCATTTGGTTCACTACATCTTTCAGAAAGCATTGATTTCACACGAGTGTTTCTTATTTCAAGCATTCCTTCCATTTCTGTATGATAAGGAAATCTATTTTTTTTTACTTACAAGATTATGTAGCATACATTCGTTGGCGGGTAATTTCACTAATTCTCCTTGGGTATGCTGACAGCATAATTATCATCTCACTTGACAGCTGTTCCCTTGAATTTTAAACATCCACAACACATCCAAGGGCACTGTAGGAATTTGGTGGTATTGCTGTCTGTTGCTAAGAATTGTTTAGTTTTTGTGGGAGGAGAAGTTTTTCTGCAATCCCAGAGAGGACATACCAAAATGTGTAGTTTTCTGATGAGAAGGGATTTCAGAAATAATGTCAGATTTAAGAATGAAAACTGCAAGCAGTGAATTACCATAAACAGCAATTAGGATCAAACACTTGAGCAAAGGAGATAAAATAGAAATATAAGAAGTACTCATTTAATGAAATGTGGTGTCCTTTAACCAAGTTTCCTACTGAGTGAATGGAGAGGCAGCTGCCTGTGATATTTGTTTTGACTTTCCTTCACAACATGAGTTGGTTCTGCCATGTGTTATCCATGTCAAGAATGATGTGGGAAAATGAGCTGAAGCATAATCAGATCCTGTGGATGATCACACAAGTGTTCCCAGTGACACTGAAGTGTGTTAGACTCAGACCTCCTGAGCAAAAGTTTCACATACAAACAGCAGTCTGAATGAGGAAAATGCCACTTGGAGATTCAGTAAAAGAAATCTGATTTTAGACAACCTGAACTCAAACATGGGATCTTGGAGTGTTTGTCCATTCATGTTATGGGACTGAAACCCTGCCTGTAGGCAGATAACGAGGGGTGAGAATTCAGCATTTCCAAGGAGTTATTTCTCTGTCATCCATCAGTTCTTTTCTTCTCTCTCTTGTTAGGATCCTGCTTAAAACTTTCAGAAGGAGTCACGAAGTCTCATGAAGCTTTACTCATTTGAGTGTCCCTGAGATAGGATACATGGAAGGCCCTTGATCTCAGGTAGTTTTTAAAACTCAAACTAGTTAAATAAACCATGTGAGTACTTAGAAGTAAAAAGTACTGAGAATCACTAAACAGGTTCAAAAATCTTGATGCCCTAAGGTGAACTGTGCTTTCTGCATTTTTAATGTGGAAAGCATTAATCTTGCTTCTCTGCAGGCAAAGATGCTCTGCCAAAACTTCAAAGAAAAGTTTGGGATCTCTTCACTGTTTGATTTGTTTACCCATCCAGAATAGACCAGAGAATCTTACTGTCGTGTCTGTAGCGTCTTCTGTATCAACCAAAGGAACATGAAACAAGGAAACAAATGTTAACGAGGCAATTTCATTTAGCACAGTGCTCAGGCTCTGCCTCCCTGTTGCCTTGGAGACAACACAGGCATTACTGTAGGGATGTGAATGGGACATACAGGATTTGCCTGAAAAGTGCACTTGAGTTTGTTCTGCACATTTCCAGCAGCTCATACAGCTCTGTTTTACGAACAGAGCAGTGGCTTTCTGTTCTTCCTGCATCAGAAATAGGGACATGTTTGTCAATAATTAAATTTTCTTTCTTTTTTTTTTTTTAATATTTGACTGAAAGCTGAGGCCAGAAAGCTCAGGTTTATGGTGCCCTCATAGTAGGAGAGAGGGTTTAAGATGAAGGAGCATTTTTGCTTCCACTAGTTTCAGCTGGGTGCTTAGGGCAGAACTTATGAGGTGAAATCACAAGGTGCCCCTGAAGTGGGTGGTGGGATCCTACAGTCCTTCCTGGGAGGGGGTCAGCAGCTGCAGTGATTAACATTTGTGCAGTGGGAGTTCTGGTTGTTCTTGGTGTTGCTGTGAGAAGGATGACTCTGTATGATTACAGACTTTGCCTCTTTATGCATTCTGTTTGAGCACTTCTGCAGAAAGCACTGCTGGGCAGCCCAAGTATTCAAGGACTAGAAAGGATTAATTCATGTGAGCTTTCTAACCAGTATGCACCAAATTTGGCAATGGTTTTCCATCATTACCTAAAATTAATGTAATTTGCTCCTCATTCCTATTGCCAAGGAACGAGCTCGTGTCTTGCTCAGCCCTCCTGACTGCCAGTCGCTTATTTGATTTTCTCCCCCCTTTTTGACAAAGTGAAACTGTGAAGATGCATCACCCTTCTTGGCTGATATAATGACATTGCTTTTGCTCTTGAATCCTTGTCCTAACTTCACCTTTTTCTCCCCAGCACATCTACAGAGTTTTCCCAGGTCTCCTCTTTTGAGGACATTTTTTGTGCTCATCTATAGATGTTTCCATTTCTCCTCTGTGCTCCAGCTCCCTCCCAACAACACCAGTTGTTCCCTCCAAGCCTGCAGTTCCCCCTTCAGCCCTAGGTAAGAGTAGTTTCTTAACGGATGCACACTCCTATCCTCCTTTAGAGCACAATCTTTTTTGTAATATTATTAACTATGGTGATTGTTCAGGCCTGTGTTTGCCATTGTGCACATTGTACTTATTGTGCTTTCAGTCTGTGCAATCAGCAGGATATGGAAGGGATTCTTTGGCACCTTTGCTTAGTGATTAGTATTTGTATAGCACTTGAAAGCTTAAAGTGCTTTAGGAGGGATAAGTAGTATTATTAATAATTACATGCTCTACTATACAGAATGGAGCTTATGCGTATTTGTGATGATAATCCCCAGTCTCCTCTTTACCAAACATCGTTGTCTTTGTGATGTGCCTCAAGCTTATCTTCCTCACGCCTGTCAAAGCACTTTTCAAACAGCGTTTCTGCCTCCTCTGATTAAAGGCACACACAAAAAAGACATTCCTTTTAACACAGGATTCAGCCTTCAGGTTTCAGTGACCATGCCCAGATGTGGGGGTCTCTAAACCATATTCAGAGACTTTGATCTAATCAGGTTTCCACTAATCTCTCTGATTATCTATTGCTGAACTAAGATCTGCCATTCATTAAAACTCATTTAGTTTTCAGCAGCATTTGGGGTTTGATCTTCCTGGAGTAGTGCTTTCCTGTGCCCAGGTAATGTGTCATCTGTGCTTTTAACAAATGAATTTATTTTTATGTTACTCCCTATAGCTTCTTCTTGGAAAATCAGCTTTATGTTTGAGGAGGAAATTAATAAGGACATGGAGAACATTTTTCTTAGTGGCTGAGGCAAAGTTAATGCTGAGTTTCCCCTCTTCTTTTTCAAGTTGAAAAAGCTGGGTGAATTTTGTGTGTTTACTTCTCAGTTGTACATTTCTAAAGGGGCAGGTCACTGCCGGGACTTGGTGCAGGAAAGCTGCAAAACTCTCAGAGGAACTTGTGTGCTTGGAATTGCCCAGGCTGACTTGTCTAGACCACTCTAGCCAGGCTGCTCGGTATTTTGACCTTCTGTCTTCACACTGGTGAAGCTCTTCTTGGTGGTTTCCCACACCCTGGAGCTCCAGATCTCAGGGCAGCTTTCTGCTAAGCCCCCAGTCTGCCTCTCTGCCTCCAGTGCAGTGCTTGACCTCTCCCTGAGCACTGCAGAGCTCTGGTTTTGTGGTGCTCTGACACAGAAACCCTCAGAAGAAGGTGAGAGGGTCTTTTAAGTGCATGCCAAGATCCCTCTTTGTTACTGATTTTAACCTCATCAGAAAGTGATGATATCAGCATTACATATCTAAATCCAGACCTTCTCTGGATTTAGTTAGAGCTGCCTTTGAACCATTTGGTTTGAGTGACAGCAGTGAGGTTACCATCAGCAAATGTCTCTTCCAGGTGGATAGTGCACTCTTCCTTGTGTATTTCTATGCTTGAATTTTGAGGAGGTTAAGGCAGGAAGGATGTCCAGGACAGATGAGTTTTGACGATGTCAGAGGAGTTTGCTAAGTGACCATTGTTCTGTTTTGGCAGGACCCCTTTCAGCACATAAATAACCCTGTGCTTAGTAGCACACTGGCATCATCATTCTTCAGAGTGTGTTAAATCCAGAGGAGCCAGCAGAGGTTCACTGCCAGCCTGCTGACCTTGAGTGTTTCTGCAGGACCTACTCAGATTTCCAGTGCTGGTAACAAAATTTTGGTATAATTGTAACCTTTCTGCCACTTCACCAGGAGATAAGAAAGATAATAACATTTCTTTGAGAAAGGGAGGCACAAAATGAATATTCTGGGTAGCGTGGCATCTATATAAAGCTTATGAACATGACTTAAAGGAAGGGTTAATTCTGAGACAGCTGTGCTCCTGAGGAGACTGAGCTCTTAAATGCACTCTCTGGGGATAATGGCAGGAAAGGAGCAAAGATAGAAAGTAAGCCAAGTCTGAATCCCCAGAGAAGGTATATGTAAGTGCTCTCAAGTGATGCTTTGCAAGTATTTCCACTCCCTCCTTGTGCAACTAGAACAGATTTTGAAATTGTGAGTCAAAATTTGAAAGTGTGCTTCAGTTTTGTTGGCTTTTACAAATGGTAGCTGAGGCATTTAGGCTGTGGAGGTGTGTGTACAACAGTTTTGATTGTATTTCTCAGCCCATGGGATGAGAGAACTAAGGCAGAGCAGGGACCAGTCTCAAAGCAGAGCAGAAATTAAATTGCTGGAGCTCCCTCCTCTAGCCTGGGTCACGCTGAGTTCCAGACCAGCAATTTTCATAGGGCAGAGTCCTGAGCATGTGCCTTTGGAAGCAGAATGGAGTTGGGGTGGGGGGACTTGTTTCAGGGCTAGGTCAATAACTAGAGCCATCAGTTCTTGTTGTGAGATGGAAATCATACACTTAGGCAAATCTTGTTTCTCTGTGTGTCCACAACAAATATCTTGCCCCAACAGCTGGAATTACTGAGCATTTCTTGTTCTTCTGTGCTTAAATGGAGACTCAGGGTATTCAGGTCTTGCAAAAGTTGATTGTCCTCAGCTGATTATCCAAAGTGACTTGTTAAATTCTGTGCCTCCCTCCCATTCTGGCTGACACTCTGGGGTGCGTACACCTTGCTTAGGTATCTGGTGCCAGTGCTCTGAGAAGCAGAAAGGCCTTTTTCCTCCTATGCACAAGATTTCTTTTGGAGATCATCTTTCTGACCTGTTTATCTTAAAGTTTCCAAAATTCAGTCCATTAAGGGCCTCAGAAAAATGAAAATAACTTAGTGGAGAGTGCTGAAGGGAAGATTTAAGCCTTCAGAGGAAACTAATTTTTTAATTTTTAGAAATGCATGATGACCAAAATCAAATTATCAAAGCGTTGCCAATAAGAAAATCAACAATATTGGGTTGATGCTTTTCTTTCAATTACCTGCAGAATGTTCAGAGACTTGAATGTAAACAGCAATTCAAGCTGCCTACTGCAGAGAGGTTTTAATTAACTGTAATGATAATTACAGAGTGTGTTGCCGTTTTGGGCAGCAATTACATGGCTTATATAGGGAATCTTGTGTGGGTGAAAAGTGGTGGGGGGAAAAAGCCCCTAGTATCTGAATATATATCCCCGTTGCTAAGTCTTAGACTTTATTAGACTGAAGAATATTCCTTCAGCCCTGAAAGCACTGAACAACATGGGTTGAACTGATCTCTCATCATTCACCTCTTCAGCATTTCAAAGATCTTTCCAAACAGAGAAAAAGAGAAGAATTCTTTCCTGAAAACACCTGAGCCTGGAATGGATATGTTGTTGTGGGAAATGTAGGCTATTTCAAAGAGTCCATGTTAATAAGGTTGGCCCCCATGGGACTGGGGCTCCAGCTGTCTTGAGAGTCCAGTGGAAATGTAGCTGATTTTGAGAGCACAAACAGCCTCATTCAGTGAATGCTCTTACATGGACCTGTCTTTATTAGTTTTGGAAATTTTCTTGGATGTGAGTGGGACATGTGCTTAGTGAACAAACATAATTCCACAACCAACCTCAAGTGATCTTAGTAGCTTTCTTTAAATGTATCCTCCTTCTTCCTTCTCCTCTGACTCCATCATTATTATCAGAATTAAAAGAATTGAAGGCTTCTGGTGTGTTCATGTCACCCTAAAAATGGAGTTCCAACTCTTTGGTCTTCTTGTTATCTGTTGTTGTAGAGAAGTTCTCACCAGTCACTTTGTCTGAAGCATCGTTTTCTTCTTAGAAAGTGAGCGTTTAATTTTTATTTCAAGAAATTGGAAACTAACTCAATGAGAAAACTTGCTCAGTGTTCATTTTTGTTTGTGGCTTTTTTCCCACTTGAACATATTTGATGGTCTTTCAGAATGTACTGTTTGTGTAAGACAGACTGTGAAATGATCTTTAAATGTTGCATCCCACATTTATCAACAATCTAAAGCATTAAAAATGGATGAAAAGCTGGATTTTTTACTTTTGATTAGAAAAGGTTGAAAAAGAACAAGTGCCGTGAAGAAACATAAAGCCTACCTTACAAAGGCTGTTGTGAAGCACAAGGGAATTTGAAACTAAACTAATGACCTTACTTCAGAAGTCAAAGCAACACAGACGAAATGTTCCTCTTGTTCTGATCTGCTTCCTGATGTTAGAAAACATATGAGATGGGCAAAACTTTCAAGAGAGAAAAGTAAGTTTTAGGAAATGTTCTGCTCCAAATGATCAAATGGAATAGCTGCATTAATTATTTATAAACCCCAAATTTTACTTTTGGCTCGGAAAGGATGAAAATTAAACAAACAGAAGATAATCTTTATAGAACATATTAGAGGTTCTGTATACAATAGAAACATTTTCTTAATCTGCAGAGTTCATGAGGTGATTTGATAAATCTTTTAAGGTCTATGCTCTGTGTGTGTGTATCTTAACTGGAATAAAGATGCCAGCTGATGGGAGAATTTCTTATTTAATTCATATCTCCCTTATTAGTTTAGCCTTGTTCCTTCAGCCTCTTGCAGAGGTAACCTTTGTTTTAGCTGAGTAACTAGCATTTGATCTGATACCCTTTTGGGGCTTCCCAATGAGTCATTACTAATAATTTGGGTATGAGAGGAGGGAGAATCAATAGAAAAAACTTTGAACCAATTATTATGCTACTGTAGGATTTATTTTTGTGATTTTTGAGTTCAAAGGGTGATGAGGACTTTTTTGGACATAGATTGCATTTTCTGGCTGTCATAATAAATATATTTCTTGGTGATCATTTCATACTGAAGTTTAAAATATTGGTAAGTCCTATTCTGCACCATTTTCAATCAGGCATCACTTGCACAATAAAAGGCCTGGAAATGATTCTGAAAGCGTTACACCCCCACATGCTACATCCTTGCTGAGTATGTACATGTTGTGTTCAGGGTCCACTTGAGGGGCCCCCTACCCCCCAATATTTTGGGGAACTGCTCTTGACTCTTACCATAACAAGATCACCTCTAATCAAGAAGAAGGTCAAACTTGAAAGATAAGATTAGCTTTTAAGTTCTGCTAGTAATGCTGCAAGAACAGTGCTCTCAGCAGTATGCTGTAAAGTACAACAGCAAAGTCAGTGTTTCCCAAGGTTACAATAAATGTGGGAACTTTGCAATTATTTCTGGCTATTGTATGGTAATCAGAAGTGCAGACTTGCATCGATTGTGCTACTACTGTACTATAGCTATTTTTTTCTCTGTGCAGTTCTCCCTGGAAAAGACCATTAATTAAAGCTTCAATGCTCCAATGACCAGCCACTCTAGTCTCAGTTTTCTTCCTCTTTCTTCATCTCCCAGAGCTTACTTATTTTCAAGACATTTTTCACCTTGAAGTAGTTCATACACCACAGCAAGTGTGTGAAACTTGTGTGTTTCTCTTTTGCTATGCTGAACTTGGGAAATGAAATTGGATGTTGGAAATGTGTTTTGGATTGTGTTACCATGGGAAGGATTTGTCTTTTGAGGCTTTTGCACATCAAAACTGAAACAAGGAATCTGTTTATCCTGTTTTGTTTTTTTTTTTTTTTAAGGTGCTTGTCTTGCTAGAGAATGTGCCAAAATGACATAATGAAGTTCACCAGCAAAGAAAAAGGAGGAACTATTGTATTTCTAGTCTTAAAGCAATTGATTTCATTGCACCTTTCTGTGCAATAATCTCAGGGTCTGATATTTATCAGATGGAATCTTGTGGTATAGCAGAGGCAAAGAATGCAGATTCTGTCACAGCTCTGCAGGCACTCTCAGCTTTATCTGTACAGTCCTATCTTTTGCAAGTGAGCAGGTTCAGGGCTGGTGTCTGCAGGGACTGGGTGACCATGTGTAGTCCTGGTGCTACCCTGATCTCCAGTGCTATGCAGAGCCTGAAGTTAACTGCAGATTCTGATCTTAGATCTATATTCTGGTAGTTTAACACTCTGTTCCTGTAGCTCTTGGATGAGGCTGAACACGATCAGACTGGAAAACCTGAGAGTGCTCCCAGTCACCTGCTGTCCTCTTACCATCCAAGGGGGCTGGGATCCTGTCAGGAATCAAGCCCATTTATCTGTTTTACATTCTATCCAGATCTGTAGATGTTTTCTTCTAATAACGTTGTTGAGCTCTAATTGCAATACCAGACTATCGCTATTGTAGTTTATCCATTTTAAATCTCTTGGAGAGTTTCGGTGTTGCTGTTATTCCAGCCTATGTCTGATTTCTTCTGGCTTTCTCCTCTCTAAGCATAGGAGCATTTGCAGTCCTTATTTGACTCCTAGAGCTTAATCTCTCTCCCCAGATCTGTGTCTCTATGCCCTCAGGCAAGTGTTTGAGTATTTGTGGTATCTCATAGTGAGACTATTTCTTTGCCATGCTGGGTTGGTAAGTGATTCACTTGGAGGCATAAGGGTGATATCATGAGGGCTTTTTCAGCTAGTTTTGTTTTCTGGCTGGGCTTGTGCAGCCACTGCTCTCAGACGATTCTGATGTTGACTTGACTGTTTCCATGGACAGTAATGAACCAGTTCTGGAAGGGGATTCATGTGAAAAAAAACAAACCAAAACATTTCCTGTCGTTCAGTATGTTTTGTTGGTACAATAAGTTGTCTTTGACTTATGAGAATCTCGGTGTCTGTGATGTGTCATATTCAGTTTGCCCCTTTGCCCTCATGGTAGGAAAACTGGATAGGTAACAGCACAATAAATGCCCCAGAACAAGGTTCTGTGTTTGTGCCAGAAAGAATATATAGACTGTGAAAGCAATAAAGGGAAGCAGACTGGAAAGGATTTGGTCAGGGTGCCTTTATTGGCAACTGCTACTGAGCATAGAGGAGGATGTTTTCAGATCTCCATAAAGTCATGAATTAGGCTGCCACACTTGGTTAGTAAGTTTTTGTACTAATGGTGAAATATGGCAACATCCAAAGCTAGAGGTGACACTGGTACTTTGGACAGTTTCACTAAGATATATGAGGAGAGAGGAACCTGGGGTGTGCAGTAACAGCAGCTAAGTGTTGGGATATGGGCTGTTCTGCACTGCCCCTGCTGAGCTGTCCTTGCTCACAGCTCTGCTATGCAGCGCTTCCCAACTCGGCTTGCTCACAGGTCTTTGAGGGTGTTAAATTGATGCTTCTGTCAGAGCCTATGAACCAGGTTAACCCCAGCCATCGTTTATTCAGCCTGGCTCTTGCTTGACTTTGTCTAAACTGCTGTTTGTGGTACACAATGGACTCCCAAGTGTAAGTTGTTGACTGTGTCAACAATAAGTGGCTTTTGAGACGTCTTGCATCGCTGCTCTACAAGAGGGTTGTGTGATGCTAATTGCTCTGACTCAAGGGCAAAGCAAACTTTAATTTACAAATTCATTATTGCACTGTAGCTATGGCCTTTATTGGCTTCTCACAGGTAATTGTACTTCTGGAAACTCCTCTGAACAGCAACAAAATTATTTATAAGGTTTATTAGCAACCAGTTGGAACCAGTGGAGCAAAAACTCTGTACACAGTGGAATATTTCATGAAGGCTCCGAAAATACTAATCTATTGGCACAGTGTCCTGTATCAGCACTAACAGATGCAGCTTTGGGTCCAGAGAGTAACAGATTGGATGCACAATTTGAAACAGGAAAGTGTTCTTTTTGGCAGAAGCTGCCCGGCCCTGTTGTGAGCAGACACCCATCCCCATATAGAGAATCTACCTGCAGACATTTCAAGCATGAAAGGTTTATCCCTCTTTGCTGGTTCTCTGCTTGGACCTTGGGCCACTGAAAGGTTTCTCCGCTGGAAGACAGAGTCCTCCTGGTGTGTATTGGAACACTTGAGCAGCCTGGATTGTAATTGGAAAGTGCAGTCACACAGTTACACTATGACAGATGCCCAGCCAAGTTCTCTGGAATTTTAAATAGGATGCAGTTGAGCTACCTGTGCTACATCAATACAGAAATAACAAAAGTGAAGAGTTTCTGATTCAGAAAGAGAAATACAGACTTTGGAAGGCTTGAGGAACCAGAAGGACACAATTTCCTTCTGAAAAATTTGTCTGTTGAAATTTCAGAATGAATTGCACTTTCCAACGGAAAGCACTTTCATGCCTTTTTGACTTTTTATTTTATGATTACATTGTGTGAAAGTCACATTTAGAGTCCCTAATTAGAATTTAAGATTCCATTAGTCAAGCTGATCTAATGACAATGAGGCATTTGATAATGATGAGACAGTGGAAAGTAAGCATTTCTTATTAAATAACTCACTTATGTTTTCCAAATGGTCAAAAAGCATTAATGAATAAGTCCTCCCCTGAGCCTCCTTTGAGGAAAATAACTATGGGTTAAGTGCTGGATGTTATTGTTTGGCCCTCTCTTTCTGTGAGCACCAGAACTAACAGTTTGACGTCACTGCTGCTGTTGTACTTGGTGCACAACACCTGGAACTTTTGCTGTTGTACTTCTGGAGAGGCTTTACATGAAAATCTTTAATATTACAAGGAGAAAAATTGCAGGAAGCTCATTTTGATTAGCAGCTTCAATGTCCTAGAGACAGCCAGGTTTATTGGGGGAGGGAAGTTTTTGGATAACAGAAGGGGAATAAAGCTGAGGCACCAAGCTGACTCTGAGGATCTTCAGAGAGGGGAGGAGAGCACACATGGGAGTATTTCCTTCTTGTTGGTTGAGTCTTACAGGGAAGCAATGGGGAGACAGATTTGGGAGAATCAAGGTGCACTGCTTCCCTCTGTGCTCTGCAGCAGGCAATTAGGAGCTTCTACACTAACCAGATGAGGGCTTTGAATTCACTGCTAATTCCTGTGCTCATTTTTCTCCTGTGGAAAGAGTGACAGCCGAGCCTCTGCTTCCATGTCTATGGTGGTCAGACCTCTTTCTGGCAGAGTAATTTAGTTTTTCTCTCTTGAATACCTTTCAGAGGTACCACTTGAGGCGAGGGAGCTCAGGGAGCTGCTCCCTGCCCTTTCTGACAATGGTTTGTGTGGTACCTTCATCAATTGCTGCAACTTCTCCCGCTCACTAGACCTGACCTGCAGTCTGAGCATCATTTCATTGCAGCTTGGGCTGAGCAACAGCCCTGGCAAGAGAAGGGACCAGTTTGGTGCTACTCTGAGAGAGAAAACACACAGACCTGGGGGAAGTGCTAGAAAATGGAGGCTGAGAAACTGTGCTCTTCTTGTCTCAGGAATAAGCAATTGTATGATAATCCATAAAAACAACAATTGCAGGGAAAGGACATAACTGTTTCAAGGATCTCTGGGACATGAACCCCAAGCTATGGATCAAATCTAGTATCTCTCAGTATGTGAGAAAGTGAGGATTGGCTTAAATATTTCTCTCTTAGAAGAACTTAGAGCAATTCCAGATATTTGGAAATTCCCATCCAGAGCTAGACTGAACTCTAGGAGTCACAGTTTAAGGATATTTTGGTTAGAAAACAAACATAACACAAATGATGCAAACTACCTTTAATAGTGATGGTAATGTCCTTCAGTGGCCCTTTTAAAACAAAATTATGGCCAGCCTGAATCTTGGCTTTGTTCTCACTTTGAACTGTGAACTGCTCTTTGCCCTTTAAACTGGACTTGGTCTGAAACAAATATGTTTATTATCTGGGGAAATGCTGGCAAGTGCTATTTTTTTCATAGCCATTAATAAATCTGCCTTTCCAAACAAACAGAAGCAAATTTCCTTTCCTTCTCTAATGAATCCCTGGAGGCAATTGTGGATTTTACATATAAATGGGCTTTGCTCAAAGTACCAGTTTTTAAGTGTTGTTTTTTCTTGCTCTCCTTGCCCAACTCAGCAGCATAAACACTTTGCCTGCTTTCCAAGCTCAAATATTTCTGTACCAAGTCTATGTGAAATTACCAGCCAAGCACAAGGAATTTAGAAGCTGAGCAAATAGCCCACTTAAAATCTGTTGGCAAGTGTCAGAGCAAAGTCCAGCCCTGTGCCCTCCTTGCCTGAGTTTCTCCAGGAGGAGGGAGCAGGAGCCCAGGAATGGTTGTGCTCTCCCTGCCCTGAACCTCTGAGAGATTTGAATCTGGACCTCACATCTGGCCTTATTTTGCAATGGAAAGCAAAAGTCCAATTGTGGATGCTCCCAGACTCTGGAAGGGGTTGGGCAAGGGCCAAGTCATGTTTCTTGATTAATCTTTCTGAAATGCAGCAATGCCTTCTGGCATTTACTCCTCTTTTCATTATGCTTATTTGAAAGCCCGTCTTCTGCTTGAGAATGCAGTAGTATCTTCATCTAGTTAAATACTCAATATTCCTTCCTTAATGTAAAAAATAACAGTTATTGCCAAGGATTCTCAGCAAATGTTGCACAGCCTTGTAAGAAACATCTGATTTTCATGAGTTCAACAGCTTCTGTGTGACCAAGCCCCGATGGATGGCCTGCTACTTCATTAATGCAGTATGAATCAGTCCAGCAGTGCATTCCTCATGCCATATGGTTCCCTAATGCACTGGCCCTGATAATGTGCTGACAAGCAGCAGGTGCCACTGGAGGGAAAACCAGAGATTTGTAAAGTTTTCCTCCTACCAGCTGGACACAATTACATTTGAGTTGTTAAATGGCCATTGCAGGTGGTTTTCTGAACTGCAAAATGGTTCACCTGGGAGGTTTTGGTATCCTCTGGGATAAGGGACAAGTAGGGTTTTTTCATTTGAGTCTTTCATAACCTTTTACTCAGAAATAATTTGCAATTGCAATTCAGACTGCAGAAAACACAACTGTTCCATGTTCCCAAATGGTGATGGTCCCTTCCTGGAGAACTGTCCCCACTTGGGGTGAGCAGTTTTTAGAGAAAAAGTAGCATCTCATTTCTCATCTGTTACAGTGGAGCCTGTGGTTCTAAAGAGCTTCAGCCTGACTTTTCTATTTTTGCTGCCTAATCTAGGGTAACAAACGCTGGAAGTAAGGCCATTTTACACAAACAGCACAACCTTGAGAGATGGACACTGTTCATACACTGCTCAGAACCAGCTGAGCTATAAACCTTCAAAAAACTGGAGGTTGGGGGAAACATTCAGGCATTGTTGATTGTATTTGGTGAATGTGTCTTGGATCCCAGAATATCATGATCATTGGCATGTCATACTGAGAGACTGAGGTGAGCTGGTGCTGAGGCTGAAGTTTGGTGTTTTCTTTCCTCTTTAAATGAATTACATAAGCTCCTGTTAGTTAGCCAGCCAAGGCATAGAGGCATTAAAGCCATTCACTGCCCTTTCAATCCAAATAGAAGAGGCCTATTGTGGCTGATAACAGCTGTTTATACTGAGCTGCAGTGGCTTATTTCCTTCATAGGCATTTATGGTGCTCATCCATCAACTCTACAAAGGTGAAATTAAAGAATAGAGTTTATCAGTGATTTAATTCAAAATAGCCAGGGAGTGCATTAATGAGTGTATAATAATGGATCCTTTGTAATGCAGGCAAAACATGGTTTAATATTAACAACGAGGGGGAGGAATGAAAGGCCAGATATCAAGTTTGGATTGTACAAATAGGAAGTCTCCTAAGAAAGCCAATGTGGTCTCAATAGGCTGTAAGCATGCAAGGAGGGCTGGGAAGGACCTGCTTTATCCCAGAGTAGCACCTGGTGAAGGCATTTGCCTTGATGGAGATAAGTTTGGGACGAATCTACAGATAAGGAGAAAAATCGACAGCTTTTAGTGGCTCTTCAGTTTACATGAGAAAGTCACTGCTCAGAGAGAAAACTGGGCTTCTTGGTTTGAAGGAGTGTGTCAGGTCAGGGTACAAAAGAAGTAGAGGAATTTTTGTTAGTAAATAATAGGCAAGAATAAAGGTAGATGTTTCTTTAGTCGCTCAAATACTTCCTGCCCCTTTTAAGAGCCATGAGATTTAACAGGCTTTGGCTAATGCTGTTGTCAGCATTTATACATTGATGAAATCTGATACAGGAAGCAACAGTTGTGCTAAACAACTTTTTTCCCTGTGTGGAAAAACTACAGCTATTATTAGTGATGCTGTTAGAAATTTATTCCTCATGGAAGGGAGTGTTTTTAACTATGAGTCCAGATAACTGTAAGAGGAGACTGCCATAGGAACTTCTAGAAAAGGTGTCTGTCATTGGAAAGGCAGAAATTTGGACCCTATATCAAATATTATTTCTTTTCTCTCACTGTTTTTTTTCCCCATATGATAATTTTCCTGTATTATGAAAGATCATTACCTTTTGTGGGTAGTATATCCTTAGCTACCCAAACAAGCAGTACTGCCCCGAGATTTGGGATCATAGAATCATTAGAGTTGGAAAACACCTCCAAGATGCCAGATGCCAGAGAAGCACTAGCTGTGCAGGCAAGACAACATTATTGCACCTCACTGGCATTTAAAAAATCACTGACAACTGTTGGGGGAAACTTGAGCTTACTAGGTATGTGGTGTAACCTCATGCAACTCCTCTGATCTTGGTGCATTTGGGACTCTGCCTGGTCCTCCTGCCACTCTGTGCTGTCAGGGAATTCAGATAATGAGGGGAAAAAAACCAAAAACCCCCTGTAGCAGTCTAGTTTCTATGACAGTAGGATGTGTTGCACAAATTGGAGCCTGTGAAATGCTTCACTTGAGACTTCGTTATGGTCAAGCTGATGCACTTATGTTTTTATATACACAAACAGAAGATGTGAATGTCCCTCCCTTGGTACCTAACTTTGAGCCTTCACTTATCATCCAGTTTTTACATGTGCAGCAATTCAGTGCGTTCCTGTCAGGATGTGTGTCACTATCTCACTTCTTGTGTGATGCTGTTAACACAGAGCTGGGAAAAAAAATCGTGTAGTAAGAGACCTTGGACTTGAGCAGCAAGTCAGTGTTGCTGAAGATCTGCCTGTAGGAAAAAAGCAAGGAAGTGTTTTGCATGGTGCTCAGAGACTGTAGCATCCAAGGATGTTACATTATCGTGTCAATAGGTATGTTATATTTTAATGTCAAGGTTTTATGTGTTGTGGGGGTTTTTTTGTTTATTGGGGTTTTTTTGTGTATTCAAGTTTTTTCTTTTTTTTAAAGGTAATTTTAAATTGGGCATCATTAGCAATAATACAGAAGTTCAGGTCTGAACTAGACATCCCTCCAGCAGAGCCTTGCCTCCTGTGCATTAAAGCCATGAATCAACACAAACAGAAACAATGGATGAAAAGAGATCTTTGAGTTTTGAACTGGTTCTAGTTACAGAAAACACCTTTAGGATCAGGAATTTCATTTCAGAACTTGAGGTTGCTGGTCAGTGACAAGTTTAATAACTCACTTCTGCTGTGGACTCATGCCTGTTCATAAGCAGTTACATCAAAATTCAGTAAACTGTTGTAAGAAGAACTGGCACAAAACCCTGTGTGCAGAGAATTGGGCCAGTTTGACCAGACTGACATCATCTCACATCTGCATCAGCACTTTATGGAGATGTCCACATGCATGTTTCCACATGTGCATGGGGAACAGTCCCTGGGTTGAACACACACAGCTGTCCCATGTCCTTGGCAGTGGGAGGTGACACAGCCCTGCTCCCAGACCTTTCTCAATCTTCACTGAGCAGAAAGACATCTGGCATCTCCAGATTTGTTTCTGCAGTCTCTGCCTGTCACCAGCTCAGTTGTCTGTCTCCAGCTTCTTTATTGTCCTTTGTAATTGGCTTTTTCCTAATTTCTTTGGTTATCTCTTGGAATATGTTAAATGAGAAATATGAAGGTGGCTTGGCATAATTATTCTCTGGAGTTAATAGGGCTCTCCAACAAGTCCAGAGTGATTATAAACATTAAGTCTAATTAGGAACACAGATACCAATTCTGAGGGGAGATACACTTCTGTGTTTTCTGAACTGTGATGGACTTCCTACCTAATGTGTTTATCTTTTCTATATTTGTCCACCTTCTGGAAGGAAAAAATGCCCATAATTTCTGGAAAACATCCCCAGCACTGTTAGAAAAAGGGTGTATTTTGACTTCTTCAACCATTAGCTCTGTGGATTGCAATAGGATCCTCATGGGAGAGGAGGAGGAATATATCAACATCCAGGGAAATGGAATGGAAAAAATAAAATAAAAATAATGAGAAATAGAGAAATTTGCACAGCCAATAAAAGCAAAGGCATTAATAATGGAGTGGATATAACAAGCAGCTGGTTCATGAGTGCAGGAGGCTGGAGCTTACTCCAGAGCAACTGAGATTAGGTCTAACAGATCAAGAGGAGATGGGAAAATGGGCTTTGGCTTCGGAGGTTTTGGGGAAGACACAGAACATGAAGAAGAGGGTCAGAATTGTCTTTTAAATGCTGATGTAGTGTTACAGTGTTTATTAGTCACCCAGAGTTCAGGAATTGCATGGGATCTGAGCCATATAATCTATGGATTTACTGGGGAGCTATAGAGCAAGGACACTGGGGAGTCACCAGGGAAAGCCACACTGCACAGGGCTGGAGGCAGAAGTGACTCCAGCTCTGTTCCTGTGGCAGCAGATTGCAGTGCTTTTTTTTGATAGTCTAGTTACTGTAGCATTCAATAGCGAACTTCTTAATGCCTCATGAGAGCACAGGCTCTGCAAATCACTTTACCTCTTGTTTGTTTGTTTGTTTCTTCGGGCCCAGCCATAAAGGCCAGCTAACTGCTATGCATTGCTGGCTTCTAAAGTGCTTGGCATCTATGGGAAGAAAAACTAGACCAGAATAGGCTGAAAAATCTGCTCCATACTTTATTTGCAGTGTTTACCAAGAAATGGGCTATGAAAGGGATTATGTACTTCAGACAGTGGAGCCTGCTATTGATGCAAAGGATATACTGTCAGACATAAAACATTGCAAAAAAGGTACAAATCTACATACCCTGTGAGTCTCTGATAGAGATGAGACAAAAAGCTCAGGAATGAGAAATGCACAGGATCACGTTCTGATAGTTTTGCACAAAGCAAATGCTTCTGACAGTAAGCGAGGCAAGATGGAGCTGTAAGATGGCAACTCGTTTGCCTGCCAGGTATTTGTTACCAAGGAAAACACTCTTTCCTATGCCAGGCTGAACATGCTGTGGGCATGGCTCCAGTTACTTGGTTAAATACTCTTCTACATAGCTGGATCATGTTACTTGTGCATCAAGGAGTGATAAAGTGCTGTGAGCTGTGGTGAGTCAGGTCAAGGTGATGACCATAAAATTTCCTAAGTAAACTGCTAAACTTAACAGTATGTGTGAAGGAGGGGTGCCAAGCTGGACTTTGGGAGATGAACTAGCAGAAAGCAAGTCACTTGGGCAGGGACAATGTCAGGCTCTTAAATAGCCTGCTGGAAATACTCAAGGGACAAGGACTTTGCAAAAATAAGCCCGCGCTCCAAAGAAAATGACTGCATGGTACTGTGCCTAAAGGAAAGGCTGAAGCTGGGCTCTGCCTGCCAGCTGCCTGTGGGGAGAAGGCATGAGCAAGGTGGAGGGTTTGTGCCAAAGCTCTTGCTGGTTTTCTTGGAAGGGGTGGGAGTGCTGACCACACTGTTGCAAAGAAGGGGCTGAATCCTGAGTAGGAAAGGGAAGGAGGAGAGTGTCTGTGGGTGTAGAGTAGCTGGTGTGGACAGGCTAAAAAGCGGAGCAAAAGACACACCTGAAGAGTCACTTAAAGACAAAGGAAGAGCAAGGTAGGGAGTAGAAAGCAAGAGGAGGGTAGAAGATGGGGACTGAAGCAAAATGCCCAAGGAATGTTCCTTGTCAGGCTCTGTCTCTGCAAGGTATCCTTGCTTAGCCTCCTCACTGAAATCCTACTGCTGCAGTGAAAATGAAATTCCCTCTGCACCAGTTCCTCTTGTAATTAAACAATTGGAAAGAATCCATCTGAAATCCCCAAACTACCTTGTTTGCACTTGGCCTGCTTTCCTCTTGGACTGGTAGCAGGTCAGAAGGGTTTGGGGAGTTGGCTGGCTTGGCTGTGAGCTGTCTCTGATTCATTAGAACTTGGACAGAAGAGGCTGGGTCCAAGTCCAAACTGCTAGCACTCCATTGAAGATTAGTTTGGAAGGCTGTGCTTAATCAGAGCTTGGGCACAGGTGGTTATATTTTAGCCAGTCTCTGGAATAATTATCTTTTATTAGTTGTCTTTGGTCTAAACACCCTGTACCTAACTTGTTCTGCAGGAATGCAAATACGGCTTAGCTTGGCTCGAGCTCCCTTCTCCACCTGAAATGTTCTGGGTTAATGCAATCCATGCTGTTTTCCTTTTAATTCCCTGTTACTTTGCAGCCCTGATGCCTGGTTGACATCCATGCTGCTGTGTCCATCTCAGCCTGGACTGGCACATCGGCTGAACCTGCTGTGCCTGTGTCCTGGCTGTGGCAGTGGAGTGTCCCACAGGGGGAGGAAGAAGCTCTGGGTCTGCACAGGCCATTGCATTTTTATTGTCCTCCACACCTCTGGACAGTGGCTGGACCACTTCCATAGGGATAGCCATGTCCAGGCAGGGTCTACAAAACAATAGGCTGAAATAGGGAGCTCTGACTCTGCCCAGTTTGTGGGTGCTTGTGTGGCACAGGAAAGTGAGGAGGCTTTTATTCCCTGGGGAAGACCCATTAACTAATTTCAGATGTGATTCATTTCCCAACGTGATAAGCATTCTTTGGAATTTATGCAGCAACACAGAGTGGAGAAGATACCTGGGATCTGGTCCAATGCCACACTTTATCTTTGCATTGTATCTGCACATTGTCTGGGAATGCTCACTCTCGGAGCTATTTTGAGAGGGAAGAGGCCAGTGCCTGGGGCCATGCAGTGCTGTGGTGTCTGAGGGGCTGGTGAGCACAGGTTGCTGCTTCCCTGGCACCTCCAGCCTGTGGAGAGAGGAGGTTTAATTTGAGCTTGTGGTGAGCTAATTGTGTCCTGTCTGGAGTCTTGGTTATGTCACGAGTCAGGACACTGTTCATCCCCACTCTTCAAAGTGCCACCAAAATGTTTTTTCAGCCTTTTCTATTCCTCATCTGGCAAATCTTACACTGGGTTTTTTTGGGGGTTTTGGGGTTTTTTTGCGTACACCACTTCCCAGGCTGGTTTGAGTCCTTGGATCTTGATGATGTTACATCAGGGCACAGAATAGTAACTGTGTTCAGAGTAACCAAAATAAAAATGACAGGGGCTGTTAATCAAAAGAAGTCAACTGGGGTGATGAAACGTTTCCAGCCATTTTGCAGAATCCAGAGATGAGGTTTGAGTTGTGCTGCTAAACAAGATGAGATGTGCCTGTGGCCTCCTCCCCCATTCCTATGTGAAATTGTTGAATGGATTATTTTTGCTCTAACTTTTTAAAATGTGTCAGCCAAAGTCATTGACCAGAAGGTGCTGGATCCATTTTACCCAGGGTCCAAACACCTGCAGCAGCCTGGACTTACTCCATGTAATTTCAGCATCTGAAACTCTTGTTTGGTACCTAGTCAAGGCCGGAGAGACAAACACTTCAAGAGGACACTTCAATCATCTTAAGATTTAATTTATCCTTGGTCAGCCCCAGCTTTCTTCAGGGGAGTCCCAGTGACTGTGGTCCAAAGCTAAGTGCTGTAGCTTGGGTGTGTCTGTTTCTCCAGTGCTACCAAAGCCTTGCACATCAGTGCAATGTCTTTGAACAGAGCCTGTCCAAACCACCCTCCCCCGCACCTCTTCCAGTGTTTCCCTTGGCACTCCTGCTACTGGTCACAGCCATACCTTGTTTGACTGAGTTGTTCCTTCTCTGCTTTCCTTAGCTCTCTTCTCTTTGCCAAGTCATAAATCTGGATTTGTAGCCGGTATTGTCCCTAGGGAAGCAAACAGTGAAAGTGCAGACAGAGGGTTATGACTTCCCTGAGGGATGCAATTGAGTGGAAGAATTGCCCTATCAGGTGAAATAGCTGCAAAGTAGTAGTCTGAAAATAATGGACAAGTCAACCAATTTGGAAGAAACTCATCCTTAAGTACTATCTTCAGGGGAAAGTCTTTAATCTCTGCACTCCCCGTCTCTGAGATCTCATACTGGTTTTAGGAATTTGAGTCGTGTCAGTTGTTTCATCATCTATATTGTTTATTTCAATTTTCCCCCCTCCTCTTCTACCAAGTTGTTTATGAGACTGGATTACACAAAGTGATTTCCCAGGGACTTTCCCCATCTGGGAGCTAAATGACCACACAAACAGGCCAGAGTGCTCTCAGAAATCCTGCAGAGGCAGAACAAGAAACATGTTACAAAAAACCCCACAAATGCATGAATTTCCTGTGCACCATGTGGATTTGGCTTGTCTGGGGTCAGGGATACCGTTTAACTCCCACTTGCTGTGGTATTGGTGAGGAGCAGCCTGAGGGATCAGTGGGGTAGTGTCGCTGTTTCCAACTGCTGCAACCTGCTCTAGGGTTATCCTTTGTTTTAGACAAACCTCGGGGGGGGGAATTAAGGGCGTTCAATCACAGCAAAAGGCTGCTTGCATGCTTTTTAACATATATTGAAAAAAACTACCAACGTTTCCGATTGAACACACCACATCTGGCTTTTCATTTTTGTGTCTGAATGTGTTGCATTCAATAGCAAAGGGTCTTTAAGTTTGAAGAGTGTCTTCATAGAATTATGGAATAGTTTGATTTGGAAGTGACCTCAAGGATCATCTAGTTCCTACCTTCCCTCCATGGGCAGGTACACCTTCCCCTCCGCATGCTGCTCAAAGCCCTGTCCAATCTGGCCTTGAACACACTTCCAGGGATGGGGTCTTTATCAGTCATGACAAGGGTGAATGGAAGAGCTTCACCTTTCTCCCTGCCACAATGTCCTTTGCCATTGCAAGTGACAGTGCTGCCCTTCCCCTTTTGGGCACATTCACCTTCCTTTCTCCTCCTCTCTGATAAGGAATTCTCCTGGGGCAGGCGCTGCCACCATCTCAGTCAGCAGTGCCTGAACGCAGCGATGCCTCATGACTCCGTTGTTGCTCAAATGCCCATAATAAATGCTTTTATGCACATTTTGCATTCTCATCATGTGTTAGGGATAGACAAACTGTAGATTGGTAGTAGCCAAGGTCATATGTTGAGCATGCAGTAAAGCACAGACTGGTTCAGCTGTGTAGCCCTGGGCAGTAACTACTGCATCTTCCATGCAGGAATAAAATAGATGGAGGGAAGAGGATGGTTAAATCTGCTTGACAAATCCTTCAAAATCCTTGGGTTTGGTGCTATTTAGTAAAAGGATCTTTTGACACTCCTTGCAGCTGTGGAAATATTTGTGTGCTTTATGGGGGCCCTGCTGGTGGCAGCAGAGCAGTCCAAGTCTATGAAACGAATCCTGGCAAAAACTTTAAAGACTGTTTAGCGCTCAAGATCTCAGGGAATGGCCACTGCAAACAGGCTCTGAGGGAGTGTCCCAAAGTTGCAGCAGAGGAGTCCCAGACCTCTCTTCTGGGGAGTGGGCTTTGAGTCTCCATCCCCTGCACCTGGTGGGCATGAGCTAAAGAAATCTATCCTGCAGCTTGATGAGGAATTTAATAGACTGTGTGCATAGGCTGGATTTACCAGAGACACAAACAAATGCATCTCCTTATCGACTGATGTCTTCTTCCCTTTTCCTTTAAATAAATATGAATCATTCCTGGTCCTCAAGCAGCAAGCTGGGCTCTAGTGTGGTTGAAGGGATTCCTTCCACTGCCCTCCTCAGCAGGTGACAGTATTTTGCCTGTGAACACTCTGCAAACTCCAAAGCCTCAGAATTGTTGGAGATGGGAAATTGTTGTGAGTCAGCAGCTGTGAAGTGGAAGGAGTCTCTGGGTACATGCAAAGAGCAATCAAGGCAAATTCAGAAATCTAAGTTGGCAAACTCTTTGGGAGTCGCAGATCAAAGCCATCACTGCAGGGTTGTTTATTAGCTATCACATTTTGTTAATGATTATCACCGTATATTAAAGCCTTCGGTTAATTCCAATTTTCCTCCTCACAAACTAGGAACACTTGCATTAAAGGCTGATTTAGTGGCAAATAACAGCTATACAGAATTTAGGTGGCAAATGGGTTGATGTCAGGCAAAGCACTTGCACAGGCCAGGAGCCCCAGAGAGAGAGTAGATCCTCCAACCCCTGGTACCCTGCAGTGGGAATGAACACCAAACTTCATTGTCAGCCCCTGCAAGATACCAACAACTCATCTCACCCTGATTTCAAGGAAGAAAAGCTTTTCTAGTACAAACAAATGGTTTCCAAACTGTTAAACCTGAGTGGCTTCAGACATCGTGGGTAAGGGGGCTGCAAACCTGCCTGGTGTGCCAAATTCTGAAATTAGTTCTTAGGTCAAAGGTATTTGGAAATTAATTGCTCTCCATATTTATATAAGTGGTGTCCATTGATGTAGCCACAATCAATGTAGTAATATGGGTAAGGCTGGAACTAATCCAGAATGCAAATTTGCCCCATATTTGGTAGATTTCATGATTTATGGTATGTTTGCGAACCCATGGGACCCATTTCTTTGGCCAAAAATTCATATGATGAGTTTTTCTTCATTGCAGTGAACTATGCATGAGCTATTTAAAATTTGATAATGCTTATATATAACTTAAAATACTTCTGACACATGTATATAATTTAAAGGAGTTCATAAAGTAACTTTGGGTTTGTAAATTGGAGTGACCAGTGCAGGACTACATTTTGGAAAACCTGAGCTTGGTTTGTGCTACCTGGCATTGCAGACACAGCCTGCTCTTTGTGCAGTTTGGAGTGTGACCAGTTCAAACTTTTTACAGCGGAAGAGTTTTCTGGAGTAACTTTAAAATTTAATGTCAAAAGATCCTTAGTTGATATGCAAATAAAGGAATTATCTTTCATAGGAAAAACTTTCCCTTCCTACTGAAGGATTGAAACTTGTTTTGTTACTCAGAACAATCACGTCTCCAACTCTTGTATGTGTTATTTGGCAAGTGCTGCCCAAATCTGATAGTTTTGGCAATGCATTGCTTTGAAATTCTCTGTTTTGTGAGATGGCATTTGCAGAGTTGCTGTTGAAATCCCAGTTGAAGGAGGTAAGTCTCATCATTCCGCTGCCCAATAAAACATATCAATGAAAGGAGGAAAACAGCTGCAAGACTGAGTTGAAGTCTGATTACAGCCAGAGCCTGAGCCCATCCTTCTGGCTGCTGAAGTATCTTTTCAAAGTACGAGGGATTTTGAATGGAGTTAGTTGGGAACTGGGAACACGATCTTTGGCTATGCCTGGTGAACCCTTTCGTGGCAGCTGTGTCCTGGCTGGCAGTGAAAACTGTACACTCATTTTGAGGCGGCAGAAAAATTGCTAGAGATAGTACCTTACAAATGTGGCCATTGCCTCAGAGCTGTGTGGTAATACTGGCAGCTAACACTCCTGAAGGCCACCAGAGATCAGCACTGAGACAACTGTCCCCTGTTCCTGCTATCCTCAGTAAACATTCTTGCAGTGACCAAGTGATGCATATGATTGACCATGCACTGGCTCTTTTCACTCTGTTTCTTGCCACACCAGGCAAAAGCTTAAGCCCCCAGGTTTGTTTTTGGACTCAGCTCAGGTGGCAGTCAGTGCCAGGTGCTCACCCAATGGCTTCCTTGCACACAGCAGTGTTTCTATTGAAGCAGACTTGAGCACTGCAGGACCTTGCTGGCTTGTGGTTTACTCTCTGTTGAGTCCCCTATGCTAGTTTGGTGACACTATAATGAAAATCAGCTCTGTAAAGTCCCCTGTTTCTTGGTGCAAGTGTTCCTGGTGATGGAGAACCTTTTCTTGAGTGTCTGTGTTGAGGGAAATTTCACTAACATTTACACTGATCCAAAACCTGGTATCAGCTGTATAGGAAACTATAGTCAAAGAAATTCTCTAGGCACACTCTGCTTATGTTACTCTTGCCTGCTGTACCCTATTGCTTAAAGTAAGCACTAAGAAATTTCAGCTCCATTTTATCTGTCTGCTGCTGCTGCCTGGCTGTTCATCTCCCCACAACTATTACTGAGGTTTGAGAACTTTGTGTAGTCCTTGAGTCTGCCCTCGACTGGGAAGATGTCATGGATTTTTCGGCAGTTTGTAAAATTGCCCATTGATATAAATACATCTGAATTGTTTCCATGGGAACATTTGCTCCACTCTGGGAAATGGAATTTGGGTTTATGAATAAAAATGAAACCTTGCTACCTTGGAGGGCCTGGGCTGGAAAAGAAGCAGCTGCTGGCTAAGAAATAACATGTAAGGGGCTAGCACAAGCTCTGTGGCCACAATAAGTGTAATGTTTGGGGGAGAAGAGTCTCGGAGCTGAGCTCTATCTGAGCCCTGAGGTGTAGTGTGGTTGAAACAGGATTCCTGATGGTATGAGAAGATTTGTCATTTACTGAATGACATTCAGCAAGGTCTCACAGGTCTCACTGTCACTGCAGTGTTAACTGGGGTGGCCTCTTGCAAGCAGCTGGTCTTCCATGTTGAGAGCACAAAGGTCCGAGGTGAAGGTTTTTCCATTATTTGGCAGTGCATAAAACCAGCCTACGACTAGAGAGAGTTGTGTTTTGCAGCAGCTCTGGAGACTGAGGGGAAAAATAGCATGATATTTTCTTTGTATGGAAAGTAGAAGTGGAGACCATGCTGGCAGTAGGAACAATTTTTAAATTCATTTCCTTAAGCTTTATGTTGGAGAGAATTAAAAGTAGCAGTGAATAATTCAGCAAAATGTTCTTTTTCCCTGTAGAGGATGATGTCCATAGGAAGCTATAGAAGCACTTAAAGTCAGGTAAATCCAGTCTTCTCTGACTATTATTATGTCCTAGAGACTTAGTTCAGACTGGCAGTTCAGAGTTATGCCTGTGGAGAGATCTGAAGCAGAAGCTTAAGGCACAGTTTAGCTGTCATCTTTAGAGTCCCCTTTGGATTAGTGGAATTAGAAAGATAACTGTAAATACAAAGTAAAAGGCAGCTGTAAATGTACGGGTCCAACTCTATTCCTGCTGTATCTGTGGTGTCTTCATGGAGACATGCCAGGAAGATGGGCCCGAGGAAACAGAGCTTCAGAGTTGCCAAAATGACTGGAATTCTCACACCTTTCCATTGTGACTTCTTGAGGTTTTGTCTTATTGGTAGATGACTCCTCGGTGGCTCCAGGGCACCCTGTTCTGTCTGTCAGGGAGAGCCACAACCCCTGCATGGCAAGGCTGCAGCCACCCCCAAAAATATACTGAGTGTGTTTGTCACTGGATGAGGGACCAGTATTTTGTGGTAACTCTTAGAGCATCATCTTTGTATCGTCCTTGGCTTCACTCTTCTGACTGGCTCATGTTTTCTCCATTTTAATCTTGCTCTTTTTCTCTCTCAAATCAAAGTCATGTTTGTGCTGTAGCTCTGTCTCAGTCTCTCTGCTGGCCCAGCCACTGAGTCTGGTTGATCCTTTATTGATCCCACTGTGCTTGGTATCTTCTAAGAGAACTCAGCTAACCCTTTTCCCAGTCCTCAATCAGAGCTGAGTGGTGTGATATTTTTCTGGCTTTACTAATTCCAGAGAGTATTAAATTTGGAGATGAGGACTGAAACAGATCTGAGGAATACAGCACATGATAACACATTTGTTAATGAACATCCATGTCATAACAGGAGAAACAATTGCATACTGTCTGCTGCTACTTTTAATGAAGCCTGATTTTTTCTGAAGTGGATGCTTATTTAAGCAGGAGAGATGTGCAGAGAAGCATATTGTGGTAGGTCTAAGCAGCAGAGGCCAGCAGAGGGATCCCTGGTCTGCTGCTTTTCCTTCTGGCTTTGTGGAGAAAGTCCAGGTATAACAGAAGTAAAAATGTGAATTGATGATACAGCATCCAGTGTCTGTTGGTGCTTCCGGGCCATTGGAAGCAGTGTGTGTCTGATGTTCCCAGTCTGTCCTAACCACCACCCCCTCAGTGCTCAGTGTGTCTGTGCCTGCTGACTGTTACTAGCAGGTCAAGCTGAGATTGATTTACCAGCAGGAAGGAAAGGCTCCCAAAGCTGGAGTGTCTGTATCCTTGATGCTGTTAGAGCTGGTGTGGTGCCCACATGCCACAGATACCATGCAAGTATGGAGAGTGAGGATCACTTCAGGAAAATGGACCTTTATTTTCCATCTCTTCTCGACACAGAAGAATTACAGTAACATGAATCCTTTCAAGTGACTGCAGAGCCCTCTTGTGTGCTCGTGGGCTGGGTACCAAGTTCCTGCTCTGGAGCTGTGCACGGGCTGGAAATAGCGGGTGAAGGCACAAACTGTTCCTTCAGCTCTTTATCTGCATCAAAATTTTTGCAAAGGTCAGCACCATGATGCCAACCCTACTCCCCTTCTCTCAGCTGCAATCGCCACCACCTGCTCACTTTTTGGAAGGTTGACTCACCGGGATTCTTTGAAGCTGAGTCCTGGTGTTTCCCTTTGAATTGTCTTTCTGACAAGAGCTCGCTCTCCTTTCCCCTTTGTGGTTGCAAAAGAACCAAGCGTGTTGCACACTGTGCACTGGTGGGGTAGCGCTGGCACAGGTGGTGGCACACGGGTATTGGCTTTCCTGTTGTGTGCCACCCTGGGCATGCTGCAGTTTTACACTCACCAGGCTAAAAGGGTTTGCTTTGTTGTGAGAGGTGCCCTGAGGACCAGCTGGAGGCCACCACTGTCATGTTTAACTCAAGGTGTGAGGAGGTCTCCACTGCACTCCTCATTGCCATGTATCCCTGAGGCCTGACCCTCACACCACCCCCCTTCTCTTCCTTCCTTGTCTTAGGAGCTGGCTCTCAGCCCAGAGGTGCGGAATTTTTAGTCTCAGGATGCTAATTTTCACCAGTTTTCATGATTTTCTCCCTCTTTTTTTTTCTGTGTTTTATCCTGATTTCTCTTGTCCCCCTGAGGAGAGGTCTGGGAAGCAGCTGCTGAAGCCAGATTCTGCTGCATGCAACCTTTTGCTTGCCTCGTTTGCCTTTGAGATAGTAACAACTCTTAATGTTTTACTTCACTTACATCAAGACAGCTATCTCACAGGTTGTTTCATAAAATGGCTCCACAATTCACAGTCACTAATAACCAAGCACCTTTTTCCTTTTGCTGCAGCATGGCTTTGTGAGGAATGGCATGCAACCCTCCAAAACGCCTCTTGAAAAGCCATCATCAAGCAGCCTGTCTCACCCTGAAGACCACAGGCTGCCTAACATTTAATGCATTTTGGCACCCTTACTGGTTTGTAGCCGCTTTTTTGGTGTTAAGTGGCCTTTGGGCAATGTGATTAGTTTGTGACTGTTTATCTGTGTCTTATTTGAACTTGTGTAAGAAAATGCCTGTGATCTATTACCAGCAAAGCCCAGAAACAGACCAATAGCAGGATTTATTGACCTAGAACTAGAAAAAAGCTTCTGTCTCTATACTGCCTTCTCTTCCATCCAGTATCTCTGTTTTACCTCTAATAACAATTAAATTTATCTCTGAGAGCATCTTTTATTTTAAAACCTGTGGGTTTAAGATGGAGGATAGTTTAATACTTAAAGCAACATCTGCACAGCTTTAAAGCTACTAGGTGTGCGTTATTCAGAAGGAATATTTTTTTATATTGGGGCACATTTTCAGGTTTCTCTGTGATAGAGGCACATTCCTTTTGGAGGAAGGTTTTGCCTACCCATCTAAATTATATTTAATTCCTTTATATCAGGTAAAAAGATAATCTGGGCCATCACTGTGTGAGGAGACATTTAAAATCCTTTAGGACCAACAAAAGTGCTTGCAGCTACAGCCAGTAAATTAATTGATATGGGTCTTTGCAACAGCTTTTTAAGATTTTGGAATAGTTAATGGTTTGCTGCTTCAGTTTTCTTCTGTAGCTCACAGAGGCTCTGAGTTGCTTTATCAATGACTGTTGCAGCAATCTGCTCTTGGCAGGATGAAAAAAAATTATGCCCCAGTGGAATGTTTGAGGCATTCTTAACACTGAGGCCAAATCTTCAAAGGCAAATGCTTTTGTGCTTGCTGAACAAGGCAAAGGCAGGTGGGTGGGCAGGGATGCAGCTCTGTGAAGGATGATTTACAGCAGGCCAGGATGTACCCTGCCACTGTTTCATGTAGGAATTTGGCTTATTTTGCCCTGCTCTGCTAGTGAAGTGCTTTCCTGACTATAGGAATGTGTCTTGAGCAATGCAGAGGAGCTGCTGCCGGGATGAATAATTCATGGCACAATCAGCCATGGCAGAATCTTTCAACATCCAGTCATTTTTCTTTTCTTTTTAAATTCAGGCTATTGCTGACCTAATTTATCGAGAGGATGAGCTTAGCTGATCTGGACAGACAGGGATTAATTCAACTTTAGAAATGGTGGGGAATGATGTGATAATAAAATACTAAACCCTTTTACCACTCAATGCTCAATAGTGTGTGCTGAAGGTTTGTCTGGGGACACGAGGGTGAGGGGCAGCTGTTGTAGCTGTGTCAGGGGAAGTGTGGCAGCGAAGATCAGCTGGACATGGCCTGGGAATCCTGCTTTGAGCCAGTAGCTGAAAGAGAATCCAGTGGGTGAGGGAAGAAGAGATGGCAGACAGGAGGGTGAACAGCAGGAATGGGATGTCCATCCCTGCTGATAGCGGGAACAGGACTATCTGAGCTATGTATGTTGCCACTGCTCCTTCCTGGAAGTAATGATCCCACATGAAGTTATTTTTACAATGGGAACAGTGTACAAAGGGTCAGAGGACATTGGATCCAGCCTTATTAAGCCAGTTGTGGACTGATGATAGCAGTCATAGCCAAAATTATGTTGATCACCACAGAGGAGTCCCTTTGCCTTAGCCAGGTCCTGCCTGCAGAGTGAGGCTGGCCATCTCTCTGGAGCTACCACTCAGCAAGGTGAGAGCTGGGACAGTCCCAGTCCTGGACAGGGACCCTGCTCATGTGGGCAGCAAATGAGGAGTTACAGCCCTGGGTCATCTCATTGACTCTCCTCCAAGGTGTGGGTCATGCACAGGGGCATAGTGAGTGGTGACTGGGTGTAACTACTCAGGGTAAACTCTTGAGTCACTTCACCTGTTTAATGAATTTCAGAGTCCCTTTCTAGTTAGAAACCAGAACTAACAGGGGAGGTAAAATTTGACTCATGCCATCTGTCACTATTGTATCAGAGGAGGAGGAAGATAAATAAGTGTGAGAAGATGCCTTGAGATTTCATTTAATGTGACTTTGATTGTTCCATTGAGTTGACATCCCACTCAGATGCATTTTTTGACTTTCACGTTTCAGTCACGTTATGACAGTTAATAAAAAACTACCACTACTACTACTGCTGCTCTCCTAAAGAGGCTGATAAAATCTATGAGAGGCCATAAGGCTCGTTAGTTTACAGCACAAAATGTTCCCTAGCTCAGTGTTTATGACCTGTGCTGTTGTCCTGCTTTTTCATGCTCCTTGCTGCTCAGTCCAACTCAGCTGTCAATTGAAGTACACTCCAAATCATAGGAATTTAACATTTATATGCTTACAGATAAAAGGCTGGCTGGATTCTTGATTTAAAAGGGTGGAGGACCTGCTGAGAGTGAGCCTGAGCTGTGAATGTGAAGGTCTGTGAGGAGCTTGTCCTCCCTCTGGGTTGCACAGCTGGATGGACTCTGGTACCTCTGTGAGCTCAAATGTTCCGACATTGCAGTTCAGGCTCTGCACAGCACTTCAGCTTGCTTGGGGCTCACCATGAATGTTTCTATCTCTGCATTTTATGTGTTGATGGTAAATGAGGGCAGCTGTAGGCTCTTGGGGGAAGACTTGGCTTTATTTACTTTGGAGATTGTTGACATTTCTTTTGACTCCCAAATCTGTGTGTGGCCTAGGCTCTACTTAGCTTTAAGTTGTGTTATTAGGGCAGCGGCCACAATATCCCAACTTTCTGAAACCTAATTGAACAGCAATGGTTTGATGCTGCTGCTACAACCACATCTCCTGCTCCCACAACCTCATCCCTTTCCCTTTGCAATTCTCAGCTGAGCGCTGGGGAGACCCCTGTGTTTTGTAATTCCTCCTCCTTATTGAGAAGGTTTGGGGATACATTCAGAGCCTCGGTCACCCCGAAGGTCTCTTGGGTAATGTGTAGCTGAGCACTTCTGTGCAATGTTAAAGGCTCAAGTCTGTCCACAGCTTAACACAAGACTTTATTTTTTAAGCAAGTGTTACAAGCCAGGCTGTGGAGCTGATTTCTGTGCTCTGGGGCTTTATTTCTATGAGGGATAATAAAAGTTATTTCCAGCAGCATCCTGGGAGTAGTAGCTTATGTCTTTTGGAGTGGCCATAGCTAGATAAGACACTGCAGAGTGTGGGTTTTTTTTTTAAAGACTTTTTTTTAGGCACCAGAACCCTGTGAAATGAACAAAGTCCTGTGTGATCTGTCCTAGAAATCTCCTAATTTCTTTTGTACCTTATCCTTTTTATTGATGTCTGCATAGATCAGTGTAACTATTTATATAGAGGAGATCAAGCTCCTATCAAGGTTTTCCTAAAAAAAGCTGTGAGCAACTCCTGTGATCTTCTGGTCAGTCATAAACTTTCCAGCTGAAATCCATGTTTGGTCCTATCATTAAAGTCTCTTTTAGTGGGTTATAACCTCAAGCTCAGCTGGAGGCAATTATTATCTGATATGTACCCTGAGTGGAACATAATTATACTTGTCACTAAGTGGCACTGTGTAAATTAGTTTTTAATTGCTACACATCAAATGAGCAGATACTCGGTCATTTTTCTGCAGAGATAAAGAGTTCCAGTATTAGCTTCATCACTCTGGCATCTGCCTTTACCCAGTTACTCATTTGTTCTCTTTAGTGCTTAAGATGTAATTTTATGTGATGAAACCTTTTTAACATATTTGGCTTTTACCCTGCAAACTCTTTGATGATCTAAAATACGGTGGTAGAGAGTTTAACGTTACCTGAGGAGTAATAGAAATATGTCCTTCAAGTACTGCTGTCAAGATGTAATTATTGCACATCATCTGGGGCCAAACCTCTTTTCTGGCTGGTAAGTTGATAAAAAGGGGCCACTACAGGGACTGAGGAAAGCAGTCCTCTAGCATGATTTAGTTGGGCTATGCTTTGGGGTTCTTTTGCCTTAATACGGGGTAGATCACTGCGTTTGAATTCTATTAATGGGCATGAATATTAGCCCCCTCAACCCTCAGTAAGTTAGGAGTTAGAGGGGAGTTAAAAATCTGATCACTGCAGTGCAAAGCTGTTTATCTTATCTGGGAACATCTGGAAACCAGGCCTTGGACCTGACTGCTTCGGTTGGCTGCATTCCCATGCACTGGCTGGGTTTGGGATGGATTGACACGTATCCTGCTTGTTCCTGCTGCTGGGACAGGTACACTTGTGGCCCATGTGCTGCCCTGCTCTTGGCTCCTGGGGAGCCTTCTCCAAACCTACTCAGAGTGGCAGTTCTGGACATTTATCACCCAAAACAGCCTTGCTTGCTTTCCACCTCAATGCTGGCAGATTGAGAAGCCATTTCAGGAGGCTCAATTGCATTGGGGCAAAAATCCAGATGTGGAGTGGAACCCTGAGAGGAGTGTATATTACAGAGAAATGCTGAAGGACATGTTTTGTCCATGTGCTGCTTTTGGCTGTCGACAGTCCCAAATGGGGGTTCTCTCCACCCCTCTCTTGTGGCACAAAGCAAACAGTCCAGATTAGCAGCCTGGATGGCTGCTCAAGTTAGATGTTTGCTTTTTTGTGCTTCTGTCCTTCTTTCTGTTGCTGACACCAGATACCCTTTGGCAGAGAGGCTGAGAGGAACAGCCAGGGTGAGCAGCCAGCCCAGCGTGGGTTTACATTCTAGGGCTGTAATTTCTAAAGCAGTTTATGCTGTGAAGTGTGGACAGACTGTTCAGAATAACAGAAGGAACGTTTCCATTTAGAGAAAACCTCAGCAGTGTGCTGATGTGAAGCCTTTCTTGTCCACTTCCTCGGGGAGCAAGGTCCACATCGAAGCAGACCTTCTTGTACTGGAAAGGGGCTGCTGCCCTACTCTGAATCTCAGGCATTTAATTCGAAGAGTTATTCATCCAAAATTACCTCCCTATATCCTATAATCATTATATAAGTGCAGTTGAAAGCCAGCTTTTCAAATTCCTTGCAGCCCGAGAGCCTCCCACCACCAGGTTTTGATTTGGGTTCTTTATGGTGGTCCTTTCTCCAGGAATTTTCCATCTGACTGAGAAAATGCTGTATCAGGAAGACCCCAAATGATCTTTTAGTTTGTTCTTTTTCACTACCTTCGTCTTTCATCCTGCCTGCGTCTTTGCACAAAGCTTTCTCAGGATATATGTGCCAAGTCAAGGATCAAGGGCCAGCAATGCACCCATGAGTGCTGGGAAGCAGGAGCATTAGCCTTGAGCTGAGGCAGAATTCCATCAGGGAATGGCTTAGTTATTACAGGATAATATGAGAAAATGGACCTGGGTTTCTCTTTGTCTTCCTTGTTGCATCTGTGACCTAATCTGTGCAAACTGGGGGGCTAGAAACTTAAGACCATACGTAATTTTTAAGTAAGATGAGGATTTCCAACAGTCCTGGTATTTCAGTGTTGAAAAAAAAATCACTTTGTCTCAGACTTGATTGAAAACTCTCTGAGCTGGTGGCACAATGTCCTATTGTAAGTCTGATAGAGCAATGACAGATCTGGTTTTAAAAGTACTTGGTTTCCATCTCTGTGGAGTCATTTTTTCTGCCCTGTGTGTACACCAAAAAACATAGATGGGCTTTGACATTTATTTTTAATATATTTGGCTCATTGAAATTTCAGCCAGGGTGCTATTTAAGTGATGAATTTAATGTTACACAACACTGGGGAAATTCAGGGCTGTGGCAGAGACTCCTGTGGTTTATAGCCGTAAACATTTACTCTGGACACCTTACACCTAAATGAGACCTCAACACAGTCTTTAATGCATTCCAGCTATGAAAATCACTGCAGACTGACCACATAAATGTGCACTGTTAATGAGAATTTTGGCAGACTTGGTGCCCTTGGTAATGAGCTGCTTCTATCTGCCCTATGGAAAGAAACAAAAATGTGGTCGTTCTCAGCTCTGATGGTTTGTCTGCTCACCAGTGTGACTTGCTGTAGTGAGGCTCTTCTGCCACCTCTGCCTCCTCCAAAAGAGGGATTGCTTTATTCCATTCTACCCAAACACTGAAGCTGGTTGCTTTATTTACCTCGTGGGTATTGATCACAGAGTTTCCATTCAAAGAAGATGTCACCCTTTTGATCTGTTCACTCCTGTGTGTCGAGAGCTCTGGGAGAGCAGTGAACCTTCTGGAACTGTAAAAACCATAAATCTCTGTGATTAAATAAACCAAATTTCTCAGACTGCCCTTTGAGAGGTTTCTCCCTGTCATCCATGACAAGTAAATCTCTGAGCTCCCTTAGAGTGGTGCCTTTCAAAACCTGCTCAAGCTGCTGCCGGAGACTTGCTGATGGGTCAACGTTTATTAAACATGGACTTCCATAGCCTACAGCCTTGTCCTTAAGCCCTGCCTGGGAGTTTGGCAGGGCTTTTGGTGGCCATTTTTGGTGGCTAGTTGAAATAAGATAGATTTTACTCAAGGTAAATCTGCTTTCCTCCAAAAGAATATTGATGATTTCCTTTTATTCAGGCTTTCTAAACTAGGTATGGATGCGAGGAGTATAATTTCTGTGGGATGGTTGCTTCAGAGCCTGAGTGCTGTTTCTTGGTAAATATTTTTCAAATTAAATGTTGCCTTTGCTTCTGCTGTGTTTTTGTGACCTTGTTTGTGGTTAACCCCCCAAATACTTGAGCTAATGCATTTGCTGACAGAAATGCTTTTGGGAGAAGTTACTGTGAGTGATCATTTGGAGGAAGCAAATGTGTCAATTTGCAAGTGTGGAAACTTCCATCAGAAATCCAGGTTTGTGAATGCATTTAATCTGGTTGGGGACCTATAGAAATCCCATCTGACACTGGTGTTCAGTCCAAACTGGGTGATTAAAATCAGAGTGTTCTCTGAAGAAATACCTTCTTGAAATGAATCCAATTGAGTAAATGGTAACTGGCTCTTTTGTAAATCATGAAAAGAGAAGGAAAATAGATGGAAGAAATTATTGTCTTTCCTTCACTCCGAGACATACATTTGCTGATTACAGTTATTTTACATTACTTTGATGCCCACATATCTCTTCTAGATGCAAAGAAGCCATGGCAAAGGATGAACAATTTTATTGGGTTCAGGAACCAGTTACTAACATAATGACAGACACTTCCTGGTCTCTTTTATTGTGGAAAATGAGGACTGTCTCTGTTGCATGAATCCTTAGAACTTGTCACTTCTAATACACTGCTAATACATCAGTTGCCCAGAGCACGAAGGTGATTGCTGTCTTCACAGTGGTGCCTGCAAATTATTTCCATATTTGTCCTTTTTTTTCTTCCCCATACTCATTAACTGAGGGGCAAAAAGTGTTGTGGGGCAAATGCATTATGCTGGTAGTTTAATGAGTTTGTTGACTTCTGTTTCACAGTGCAAATGAAATGATTTTTAGAGGATTATGAGAGGGAAAGATGTGCCAGTGGCATTAGTGCTTCAGCACAAGTTACAATTCCTTTCATCTGCCCAAAGGAAGTGAATCCTACAGCCAGCCAGCTGAGGTTATAGTGAGAAACACAGGTGATGATTTCTCTTTATGTTTCGATCATCTCCAAAATTACTTCTTCTTGTGCAACTGTTTGATCTGTTTAACTGGGACTAGCGAAGGAAAAAATTCTAGATAAAAGAATATAGACGCCTTTGGTCATACTTATGTACTGTAGCTTGGGTGTGAGTGTGTGTCTGCCTGTCTCTTATATTTAAACCTGAGATAAGATGCTTCTGACAGTTGGAAGCACCGGCACAGCCATGTTGTACAACAGCACATTTCTTCCACTCACCTGATGCTTCAGGCTATATCTGCGGGTGTCTCAGCTCATCCCTTATCAGCTCTCGTTAATGTTAAGCATTCCAAGTCCATCACATACATGAACTGAGGCAAAGAGAGAATTACATTAGGATGACCAGATATCTGGGTTTGGCTGGGGCAGCCACAGAATATGGATCTTGATCTTCCTGATAAAGGTTTCTCCAGGATACACTCGTTCATGATTTTGGTTTTGGCCAATCCCTGTTTCCCTTTCAGATTGACTTTGGCAATTTACCTATTCCCAACCTGTTACATTAGACCAGGAGACCAGTGACATGATTTTAGGAAACTTAGTATGGGTGTGTGCCTGTTGAATATCCTAGGCGAGGTCCCAGGCAGAATGGTAGAGCCCTTTGTTCCAGGTTTAATTTGCAGCATTTGCAGGATGTGATTCAGATGTCTTTTGCTCACTGTCACTACAGGTTGAGTTTTACCTGCTGAGAATAACAAGGGTTATGGACTAGTAAAGCCTTGGAATGGCAGGAGAAGGAGTGCTTTTATCCTGCAGGGTACTTTCTCCCAGCATTCCAGCTCTGTCAGTGGTCTCACTTCATCAATTAAAACCAGGCCTCATGGTGGAGAAAAGCAATGCCAGGCTCTGCAGCGTGCCATCCTGCTGGCATCAGGAATGCTGGCAGCAGCTTGTGCAAGTGCAGTGTCGTGCCTGTGAACAGCACTTTACACCCCTGTTCCTCACTGTGTTGAGGATCCTGCTGCTGGAAAGCAGCTCTCTCCACAGTGGGAACATCAGGGCTCTCTCTCCTGAGAACACCTGTGCAGTTGCACTGGTCACTGCATGGGCTGAGGTTGGGGTGCGGTGCTGACAGGGGGCTCAGGACAGATGTAATAATGCCCCTCTGCCCAAGAAAAGACTGGCTCCTTCCCCCATCTCTACAGCATATCCCTAATTCTGCTGGGGTGGGGTCTCACAGATGGAAGGTAAAATAGGGGCAGCTCCTCCTAGTGCCACTTGCTTCAGCCTTTTGATATTTTCCCTTTCTACTGAGCCTATAACACGTCCCTGCCCTTTACTGGTGAGCTCAGACTTGCCAGCACCTCGCTGCCAACAAAACATATCTCTGAGGGGGAGAAAGAAGGGAGCCTGAGTGAGCTCATCTCTCTGCAGAGATGCAGGGGGCTTCCATTCAGTGAAGTCCTGTCCTTTGACCCAAGTCACCTCCTGGGGAGGGGAATTTTTCACATTTGAGCCAGTAAAGATGATTTTTAAATTGCTATAAAACAGCTGGACACCAAAATTCCAGGAGACTTTAACCATTCTGTCCCTGCAACATGAGATACAAACCAGAGTTTGTTGCACTTGGGCACATAGGGATCAGTTTTCCTGAGTGCAAATCATACTGGAGTGTTTGGATAGCTCTGCTTCTGGAAGCAAATAATATTGAGACACTAAATACTTTCAAATGTCTATTCAGCATGACATCAGTGCTGGCACTTGGGTGTCTGCGTGTTTTCTCTCCCAACACTGTCTGCTTTTTCACTCTTTTTTTTTGCAGTCCAAAAACCACTGGTTTTGCTGCTGTATGGAATAGAAATGCAGAATCCCATCAGAGACTTAGGATCGTTTAGAAGGAGGGGGCAAAAAAAAAAAAGTGGAATAAATTTCACTTCTTGTGGGAGACCAAACCAAGAGCCTTCTCCAGAGCAGGTCCTGTGTGAGTATGGGTTTCTCCCAATCTCACTGCTGAGCCAAGTCCTCCTCCTTGAACTCCACAAGGATTTCAGTCCTTGCTCTGTCTTGGGTAGAGAGAGAAATTGAAAACCCTGGTGACTTTGTAAGTGTCCATTTGAGAGAAAATGTACACTACCAAGTCCATCTGAAAAGGCCTGTATTGGATGCCAAGGTAATGTTTCCATGAAATGTGACATTCCAGGATGATTCCTAGCTAAACAATTAACGATGTTAATATCCATTCCTCGGGGGAAGGATGTAGATTCCTCTCTTGCCTGATGTATGTGGTCTTGATTTCTAAACATCTGCCTACTTAATCTGTTGTCATTGCTGGAGTAGCACCAACAGCCAAAGTGTTTGCTCTCTGTCTCTTGACACCATGCCTTGAAATGGTAATTTGTTCCTCAGGCCTCAAAAAAGGCAGGGTCTGGATGCTTTCCTCATCCTGGTGTCCTGGAGCCAGTTGGACCTACTGGCAGCAAAGCAGAGTTGATTTCCCACTTCTGTCCCAGTGCTGGTAGTGGATATCTGGGCCTGATGCAACAACCCCAGCTCTGTGGGAAGGTTGTCCTCATAGTGCTACAGGGATTTGACTGTTTGGTGACAGCTTTGAAGGCTACTCTTCATGTAAATGCAGTTGCCCAAGGAAGTGGAAATCAATCCCCTTCCTTTTTCTGTGGGCTGTGATGAAAAACCTTGGGCTTATTTAATGTGTTGTGAATTTGGTGTTTGATTAACAACAGACTTCGAATCGTAGATATTTTGGACTCAGGAGGCACATCCATGTCTCGAACGCGTGGCAGTTCTTTCTGTTATCCTTTTGAGGCACCCTCAACCTATTCTGGTTTGATGAGAAGGGCAAGGGGCTGGGAATTGGGCAGATAAGTGAGCGTGTGTGAGACTGCAAGAAAAAAGGAGCATGATCTTGAGGATGTTCCCAGCATTTTTGCTCAAACTACAGTGCTGAGGAAGAGGGAGGAGCTGGGTGTATAATGGGACAAACAGCTCTCTGCACTTTCAAAGTGCTCTAAGAGCAAATGAAAATCCTCAAAGAAATGCATTTTGTACCCAGCATGGCTATGAGATAAAGCACATATTTCTGTCGTGCCTGTGTGAGCAGAAAAGACATGAGTCAGTCCTGCCAACTGTAAATGTGCCATTATCTAAGTAGCATCAAATACAGCATTGTTGTCTAATAATTGATTTTAAAGTGCTTATTTGAAAGCTTTCCCACCCGTCCACACCTACTGTTCTCTATCGTATTGTCTTTAATTTCTGATGCATTGAATTCTATGGGGATTGTAACAGAAAACAAAGTAGTTGAGAGAGAGAGAAAACTACGAAAAAAAAGAGATTTGTTCCCTCTGTGTGCTGTCCCATTTTCTTTGCCATTCTCTGATAGAATGGGCAGCACTCACTTCAGTGACCACTCCTGGGAAAGGTGTTTTGTTCTTCAGGTGTGGGGACATAGGTGAGGCTTTTGCTTTTCATGAACTTTGAGGAGGTTTTTTTCTCCAAGGAAATGTTTAGAGCAGGTATCTGTGGTTCTTAAAACTTCTAAGATAATTCTCAAGCACTACAAACCTATCTTTGAAAGCCTCAGTTGGGTTTCTCTTTTCAGTCAAGGATTTTAAGAGTCTGGTGTTCTTGTAGAATGGGAGAAAGAGATCTTATGTCTCTGGTGGCTGAATACATCTGGTCCATGCATTACAGACATTTTTTTCCTTAACATGGACAAGGAGTCTGGGGGTGGCAACTGCATGGATAGGATGAAACCCTCTCCTAGCTGGGTATGGTTGTGCCCAATGCCCCTGGGTAAAAGGAACCATAAAGAACAACTTCAGTGAGGTCTGCATGAACACTGAGTGGCTAAAATCTCATGGCTGGTCCTGATGCACGGTGCTTTAGTGCCTCTTGTCTTCTCTTAGAGGTTATTAAGTTTCACCTTCATCCACTGATCAGGGATGGCAGAAATTAAAGATCCCTCCTTGATACAATGCAGTTTTGTGGCAGCCTTAGGTGTTTGCTTCCGGGTATGTTCTGTTGCAGGTTGGCCCAGCAGCAGATCTTTTCAGACACAGGTTTCAAATCAAAGAATAAGTTTTAGAAAGCAGAAAGCAAATCAAACCCCAGCAGCCTACAAAGATGTTATCTTTTTTTAATTAGCTAAAGTAACTTGTAATCAACCCAGCAGTTAGCCCTGATTAATACCAAAAGGGAAACTCCTTTTACTATTTTTGGTCCATCAAAAAGAAGCTGGGGACAAGATAATGTTCTAATTAAGCCAGATGGCCAAAGCTGCGTTGGAGGAGAGGCTGGAATAGCACAGGAAGGTTCAGCACAGGCTGCCCTTAAAGAGATGAAATGTACCATTTGCTGATGCTCCAAGGACTGGAAAGCTTTGGAAATTCCACCTCACATCACATTGTTTGGCATTGTTTCTAGCACAATGAGTTTGATCTCACATTGGAATACAAGTCCTGGTAAACGGAGTACTTTATCATTCATGAGACCATTTGATATCTTGACTGTTGTTAATGTGGGCAGCTGAAATGCATGTTTTCTGGAGTCTAAGGGTCAAAAATGTTTGAGGTGTTTTTTGGTTTTTAGTTTGGGGAGTGTTTTAGTGTAAATTGGATTGATGCCAGTAGAAAAGAACCTTTTTGTACTGTGTAGAGGCTTGACCTTGTAGTTTTTCCTTGGTAAGCTCAGTTTGCATGAAATAAGAAATGCATAACCTCAGTTAACAACATAGATAGGCAGACTTTTTGCAAAATTAAACATGTATGTCTTCCAGAAATCTCAGCCTGAACATGTCACTTGTGGGCTCCTTGTGTGGTTTGGTCCATATTCCTCATAGTCAGACACTTTTTCATGGGCTTTTCCAGCCAATGCCATGTGGGACTCACCTGCTGCTCCACTCCTGTCTTTTCCAGATTTTGCTAAGTGTTGCCAAACTACCTGAGTGTTTTTTCCTATTTTGATTTCAGTGGAGAGGCTTCTCTCAGGAAGTTGAGTCCAGTGTCTCGTAACAGGGCTGGCTGGAGTGGTGAACCTCTGACCCTCCAAAGAGGGGCTCCTGGGAGGGCAGCTGGGTCAGCAGCTGCTGGGGCTGGTGTCACCCTGTCCCTTTCAGCCATGGTTGTCCTTAGAACTGAATCCTCTCCAATCCCTGTTTTGGACATAGAACAGAAATTTTCCTCTGAGGATATCAGAGAAAACTAGTGACTCACGAACTCACACAAACATTTTGCATGCAGCAATTCTGTTTGTAGAATGCTTGCAGTTAATGAATTAATTATGTTACACTCTTCTTTGAGCAGCAAGTCATAAACTAAACAAGTAAACAGCAGGAGGCTGGCTGCCTGTGTTTCCTGTGGTGTTTCAAATAAACACAAACACAGAAAAAAAGCCAGAGTACACTTCTGCTGCCCAGTGTGCCCAGATTTGTGCACTGAATTCAATATGGAAAAGAAAACCTTGGAAGAGTACCTGTTGTCACTGAGCTATGTATGAAATCTTGTGGAAATTTTGTTTTCTTCTTTGAAGAAAAGTGATTAAGATTTAGAAATCTTTGTCATAATATTTGATCCTTGTGTCCATAGGGCTCAAAGAATTACCTTACACTTCACTCTTGGCATTTGCCTTTCTTTCCCAGAAGGATTAATTTATTTTGAGGATCTGTCCATCTGTGAGTGCACCCCTTGTGCTGCCTTGGGCACATCTGAGAAAAACAGGTCTTGGATGTTTCGTGGCTGCAACTGCAGTTGGTGCCAATGAATTAACTCTGTTATGGGAGTTCCAGGATGTCTGTGCAATGCGTGATGCCAGAACTGACCAGGGATAGTAGTAACAGTCGGAGATGCTGTGGCAAATCCTGTCCTGTCTGGTCCTCTGCCAGTGGATGTTTCACTCTATCACTGAGGCAGGTTATTTCACTGATATTTATTATATCTTTGCTCTTATTGTACTGTTTTATCATCTTCCTAGAGAGCTCTAAACTATTTACAGGTGTTACTTGACATGTACTTAAACCTAATAACAGTTTAATTATGCGTGCTTGAGCGGTTTGGTCTTTGAAACAAAATTTATGATATTTGCACTTTCTCTTTTGGAAAAAGCATGTTCTTTCCTTGCAGACAGATGGCTTTACAGGTGATAAACATTCAGGAAGACCGGATTTAGTAGCAAGCCTTCAGTGCACATATGAAACTCCAGCTTTTTGACTGGTGGATTCCCTGATCTCTGAGTACGTTGATGGGGTATGTGCTCCTGGGAAAGCAGAATAAAAGAAAGCCAAACTTTCTCTTAAAATGTTTACTGAATCTACTGAATTTGGCCAGCAGCTGCAGTTTGGGATTAAAGCTGCCTGGGGAGCCTTGTGGGGCTCACACATATATTTGGTTTATGGGCTTTTTACCACATAGTTTCCCAACCTGTAGCATTTTCAGTTGATAGATGCTTGAAACACACAATAAATGAATTGAAGTAGGTTTGGTGGCAGCATGTGGCAGTCTGTGATATACTTCGGAGTGTGAGAGGTGATAAACTAAGGAGAATATTTCAATTTTAAAAGTGGCTGGGCTGGGTTGAACCTGGTTTGCTCTTTCTACATGTCCGGTGTTTGCTTCTTGCATTGCTGCTGAAATGAAGCTGGTGACAACTTACAGCTCTGAGGTGTCTTTCTTCAGTAATAAAAGTGAACGGTCTGTTGTTGGATATTCAAGATTGTTTTTCCTCTTATGTATTTCTTTGTTAATATCAGCAATGGATTTATCTGCTGCTCAGCTTTCACTCAGAGATGTGAGGTTGTTTTTTTCCTGCAACATTTGGAGTTGTCTTTCAGTTTTACTATGCTGAAAACCAGCAACAAATTACCTACTTTTGTTCTGCCTCGTCATTTCCAGCCCACTTCCAAATGTGCCTCTATATTTTGGCAGCATAATTTGTTTTCTGCTGTTGCACTTTCTCCTTGATTATCGTGATCCCACCACATTTCTGATGTGCCTAGATCAGCCTCCTCAGCTACAGATCAGGTCTAAGCAGGAATTACAGCTGAGATACTGAATTTGGAAGTGCAAAATCTGTCAGAACCATTTAGAACTCACTATTTTCCAGGATATGACAGTTCATGAAGTAATAGATGGCACAGACCTCCCTGCAGAGCTGGTCTGGATGTGGGTGCGCACAGGACAATATTCAGCACGCTCAAGTGTCACTTTAAAACAAAGCTGAGCAAACACAAGAGAAGGTTTGATACTTTTCTTCCAGTAAATTCTTCACTCTTTCACTAGAGACAGAGGGAGTTTGATCTGGAGAAGGAGTAGTGGCTGGGTAGGGGTCTCAAGATTTGACTGTGCATTTTGAGATGAAGGTAAAAAACCCCAAACCAGACAGTCTGAGTGTGTTCTGCTGTGGCAGCTCCTCGGGTGCTGTGTGGGGGAAGACTCAGATGTGGCTGGGGCAGATAATTTCGGTGGAGGCACCCTGGTGTGGCAACCACAGCAGATGCAAGTGAGACAGCACTGACAAGAGGAATGTTTTTTTTCTAGGCAGCTCTGCCAAGGTGCAGATTTGCTCTCCAAGCTCTGCACAGCTTTCGGCTTCTCCTTTTCATGCCCTGAACCAAATGCTGAATTGAGAAGCTTCCGAGCAAACACCTCAGAGAAATGACAGGAGATCATCTGATAACCTGGAAATCCCACCCCTCACAAGGTGGCCTTGTACTGAGCTAGTGACCCATACCCACAGTGCTCCCTAAATCCCACCTCCTCATCCAGCCAGCCTTGCTCATCTGGAGCTATAAGTGAACCCAAACTGTGCGTGTTGATGTATTTATTGCCCAGATCCTGTCTGGCAACATGTGCCAAGGTTTTCCTGTCTGGTTTGTTGCCTGAAGTGTGACAGATAAGAAAATTGAGAAACATGGAATGAAGGGGAGAAGCAGCTTTACTGGTGATGTCCTATGATCCAAAGAGAAAAATCATAACAATCTCTTCATTTTTATAACTTTCAGAATGCCCTCCCCCCATACTATCCAACTGAAGTCCATCTTACTCTTATGTCCCCTAAAATCCAACAGGATGGTCCTTTGTTACCTATCTCCACCCCAGTTCAGCCCCTTGTAGGCCTGGAAGCCTAACTGTGTTTTGACTTACTACCCCACTTATCTATACACAGGAATGCAAACACCCTGGAACACAGGCTCTCCTGGCCTTTAATATTCCAAGATATCCAGCTACTTAGCTAAAGTGAATTGCCCAAAATATTAAGCATACCCCTTCAGGCATCAGTTTAGAGGCAGGCTGAAGAGCTGCTGGCCTGGCTGCCTACCAGGGAGAAAGGTGGGACACTGCATAGGAGAAAAGAGTGGTCCAAAGCCTCCTCACCTGGTGCCCTTGCAGTCACCAGGCTGAAGGAGCAAGGAGGGGACTCAAACTAGGCAGAGACTTGTTGATCAGCTTAAATTAGTCTCCATTAGCAGGTGAGGAGGAAGGTTTGTCCCTGTGATTGCTGTGACTTGAGATGTGGGAATTGGGCAGGGAGTGGGTGCTGCACCACTCCCCACTGTGGATACCCACCCTGCCCAGGCAGTGTTTGGACAGAGGAATGCACTATGTAGTGACCAGCTGCTCTCTACTTTGCTGCTTGTATCATGAGACTTTTGTTAGAATCCTGTGGTTTGAACAAAATGGAAAAAGGCTTTTTAAAATTAAATGCAAGCAAACTGATGAGTAGAACTTGAGAAATTGTGCTGTCTTGCCTCCTAAAGGCTGAAATGTGACAATTCAGTATTTGGAAAAAGAAAAAATAAAAGAATTTCCAGAAGGGTTCTTAAATTTCTGGGTGGATTTGTAAATAGTTTGAATAAATATAGATGTCATCCTTTTCTAGCAAAGATAATATCCAGCTGGTCTCAGCTGTGGTTTGCTGCCTGTTTCAGCCACCAGAGTGGGTGCCTGGCCTTTCCTAGCAGGTAGGAGCATTGCAGGGGCCAGATCTTTGCCCTTTTTGGACACCTTGGTGTATTTACAGCTGTACTTTCTCTGAGTTTTGAGGCATTACTAAACACTCCCTGGCTTAAATTAGCAAATAATTGGTGTTTGATTTCTGCTACCTGGAGTTCAGCTGGTGATTCCAGTCTAGGTACCAAATACCTCAGAGATGGAGAGACTTAAAGATTTAGACTGATGAAAAAAACTCTTGGTGTCAGCCCACAGAGAAGAAAGAGCAAGGATATGGGATGCAAGTCAGGTGTGCAAGCATGTGGCCACATGTACACACATGTTCCCTTTTGCAGCAATTTCAAATTTTATTTATGGAAAAGTCTGTTCTGGGATCTTTGATAGTTTTCTGCAAGGAGGGATAAATAGGGAACAATATTTTATAGCTATCATTAAACACACAATTTAATCCATGTCTTGGAGGAGGCAGTTTCTTTTTGTGTCTTGCTGGCTGCTCTGGCTTCCCCCTGTTGCCTGTGGTTGATGGGTGCAAGTGTTTGAAGGAGGAAAAAACAACTCCAGCCTGGGGTGGAAAGCAAAAGGCTAGAAAAAAAACACCTCATGGTTTGAAGACGACCCAATGTTGATGGAAACATCACCCACAACCATTCCCTGCCTTGTGTGTGTCTTCTTTCTTGGCTTTGTTGAGCTGATTTGAGAAATGCACCACAAGCCCCTGCTGAGAGACAGCACAAGCTCCAAATGAGAAATAAGACTGTGTAGACCAAGGCTGAGGCTGCATGTCCTCCCAGGAAAGCAGGGAACCCCAACTCCCCTGTGAATCACAGCAGATTGTGGAACCACCACCCCTGGAAGTGTTCGAAATGCTTGTGGCATTTGGGGGTACAGCTCAGTGGTGAACATGGTGGTGCTGGCTTAACAGCTGGACTTGGACTTGGTGATCTTGGAGGTCTTTGGCAACCTTTATGATTCTATAGCAAGTGTCTTCACTTCTATCTGTGGCTTCCTTTTCCTTACAGTGTGGTGAAAGATGCTTTACTCTAATGGAATTTGACTAATGTGTCTCCAAACTGAGGAAACTAAGTCTGAAACTAATCTAAAATCTAACAAGTACTGCCAGCATAGGAAATAGTCAAAAAGCCCCTCTGAAATCAGGAAGGGGCTAATCCTGAAGTAGGACTTGCTGGGCAGGGTACTACACAGCACCAGGGTGCAGGTAATGTGCCCTGACCCACAGGACCACCGTGGATGATGTGAGTGGATGATATTGGGAACACAGCAAGGGTCTTCCAGTTTCTGCAATAATTCAATGTTAAAACTGCGTGCACAAGAATCCTCTCTCATGATGTGTGGTCTTCCCCATACATAACAAACTTTAAGCTCGTGCATGACAGAGACATTTACTTTTCCAAGCATATCACCCAGGGAGGTTGAACACAGAGCTTTCCTTATCCCCATGAGACATGTCAATTTAAATGCCTTGAAAGGGAATAGGTAGTTAAAACCTAAATTAATTTTCAGTATAAGCAAGCAGAGCTCACTGCCAAATGGCATCACACTGCAGTTCTGAGTTCACTTCTAAGCATTAATTTGCTTCTGATTCTCTGACTTGGTTAAGAGTTATGTTGGCATTGCATCACTATATCTTGCTAATGAGATAGCAGAGCTGATGCAAGTAGAGGACTCCTGTTTGAATGTTGTCAGCATGCCAGATAAAGTACTTTTAGACTCATTGGAGATGTGCCAGACCTCACAGATGATATATTTGTACTAATGATTCTTTGTCATCAATGAAAGCCAGGACAGGCAATGTGTTCTTGGTGTCGGCAAAACTATATTTGCTTTTTGTAGCAGAAAAGCAAAATCATCTCCTGTGAAGGGAACAAGTTTTCTCACTAACAGGGAACCAGCACTTTTATAATTAAGAATACCAGGCATTCCAGTGAGCATAGCTTTGTCCACTGGAAATCACATCTCCCCAACCCTCCTCTCCCCCTCCTCTCCCTCTGCCCCTTCCTCCCAGACTTGGTGATGTAGGTCTGGTGCCTCAGGCTGGATGTTGTGGCTTGTCGATGGATAGATACCCTGAGAATAACAACATCAGAGGTTCCCAACTGCTCCTTGGAGGGCAGAGGGTGGATATCCTTGTTCAGAACAGATGGTGCTGCCCCACATGTGTGCTCATGTGTTTGGGGTCAGCATATTATTGGATGCTGAGCGCTCCCTGACTGTGGCAGTCCCAGGAAGCCTGTCTTGCTAACATGAACTGGGGTATAACTCCACTGCATACACCTTGGTAAATGGAAAGTCAAGGCCAGTGCACTCACAGGAATGCAGAATCAATGTGAGTATGACCAAAACCAGGACAAGCACCCTTGGATATGCCTCATCCACATTGTCCAGTCCTACCCCAAAAGGAAACTGGATTGTTTGTCATAAACATCAGCTGCTTTGTCTTTATTTCATAGTTTTCAATCTTCATACAACTACAAATTTAGCATTACTGCTAGAGAAAAAAAAAGAGGAAACTGCAGCCATTCATGGGAAAACATAATTTTAAACACAGAGACAGCTGATACTATTAAAAATCATGTTATAGGCTTTCATTACTGATAGCTACTTGAGGAGATGTACACTATAAAATATAAAGATAAAAAGTGAAAGGCTATTTAGATAGATGTGCAGCTGAATGCTGCTGGCATCAAATCAGTGGCACTAGGGAAAATGAGAACAGACACTACAGCACAGCCTCTGGACTAAATGCGTGCACATTATGGGTCTGTCAAGGCTTTGCATTTGCAATGTACACTTTAAATCAAAGCAACATTGGAGTCAATATTGATTGTTCTTGGAGTCACATTTTACCTTCAGGCAGTGCTGTTTCCCAGAGGGGCGTGAGCAAGGACATATGTCTCTGTGCAGTGCTGGCTGCTTGTGGACAGGGATCTCCCAGAAATCCTTTGAAACCGATTCCTCCTCTGGAAGTACCCACTGCTGCTGCTCAGGGATCGCTGCCTGTTCTTCAGGTACTCCCGGTAGTTTTTGGTGAGCAGGGTGTAGAGGAAGGGGTTGATGCAGCTGTTGCTGTAGGTCAAACAGGTTGTCAAGTAATTAATATTCTTCATCACCTTAGGAGATAAAGGGAAGGATTCATAATACTGGAAGAGGAGCTGCCATATCCAGAAAGGCAAGAAGCAAGCCCAGAACACCAGAACTATGGTGAAGATCAAATAGATCACCTTTTGGTTCGGCAGCCGCTTGGTCTGTTTGAAGGATGCTGTTTGTGACACCCAATAAATCTTAGCCAATCGGATGTAAAGGTAGCCAATGATCACACCTGGACCCACAATGCTGGTACAAAAAAGGATGGTGAGATAGACTTTGTAGGACAGCTTGCTCCAAGTGGGCAGGCAGATGCTTTTGTTGTCCCTTTGCACCAGCTGGATCATGATGAGCATTGGGAGAGTGAGCAGCAGTGACACCAACCAGATCACAACAGCAATGGCCTTGCGGTAACTCTTGGACCTCTTCACTGTGTCCAGGGGCTTCAGCACAGCAAAATAGCGCTCTGTGCTCATCACTGTGAGGGTGAAGATGCTGGCATGCATAGTGAGGAAGTCCAGACTGAACAGGATGCGACAGCCGATGTCCCCAAAGTACCATTTCTGAATGAAGTAGGTCCCGACGATGAAGGGGATGGTGAGAAGGTAGAGCAGGTCGGCCAGTGCAAGGTTGATGATGTAAATATACATGGAAGCGGATGATCTCAAGTAATGGCACATCACTAGCAAGGTGTAGACATTGCCTGTCACCCCAATCACACACATGAGGGAGAGGATTGTCCCAATGGTGCAGATGGCAATCATGTCCTCCATGGAACCGGTGGCTGACATCCCATCCCCGGTGGCATTGGTGGAGACATTGGGCCTGATTCTGAACAGGCTGTCCTCACTTGTGTCTGTCACCATGTAGGGGGTCGCAAAAAAGTGGCTTTCCAGCTCATCACTTAGGGACATCCTCCTGGGGTTTAAATGCCAGGGGCTTTGCTCATGCCACAGGGATCCAAAGAGGTTCTTCCTCCTCTGAGAATTGCAGCTGCTGGGAGATGATGAACCATTTCTTATCAGGGTCTTATCCAAGTACAGTCTGCATTCTCCTCTAGAGAAAAGACATCAAAACCAACAAATTAGAAATCTTCCAGAGCAACACAAATTGTCATTTACAAGTTATCTGTCCCTGAGTATGTATCTGCACTGCCTGCCTGTACTGATCTTTGGCACTGAGGCCACTCATGTAAGGCTCATGCCATCATTACAGGAGCCTAGCTGTGAGATGTGACATGTCTTAGTGTGTCCATGGAAAAGGGACAAAAGAGGTTGTGTGGGTCCCTGGAACAGCCTACTGCAAACCTTAAAGTTAGTTTGGGATTGGAGGAAAAACCCCCATCCTTTCTAAATTCATAGTGACGATTTACAGATCTAGCAGCATAATTGCCTAAGCCTCTTTGCAACACTCTTAACTCTGTTTTATCCTTTTTTTGGGATATTTCACTTCTTCCGACTTTAGATATATCACTTGCAGCCCACTTGTCTGTTTTGTGTTAGTGATTCCCTCAAAGCCCTGTCCAGCATTCCTGCAGTGTTTTCACAAAGCAACTTCCCTTGACCGAGAAGCTCCTCCTCTGTCCTGACCTACAGTTTCAAATGGAATTTGAGTGATGGAAAAAAGGCACTTTCTATCTATAAAGCCAGGTGTAGGTTTCACTGTGGGTTTTATGTGTCTGTAAACACGGGGTTTTTCATGCTCTCTGTCATAGATCTATTTCAGAGAGACTTGTCCGTGAGCCTGCCTAAACAGCCTTGTGCAGCGAGGTGTGAGATTGCTCTGCAGTGTATTAGGCAGGCAGTCACTCTTTATATGTGGAGCTTTTGGTTAGCTCAAGCTCAACACTGTACAAAACATGACTGTTGCTTTGAATCCGAGGCATTCATGCTGCTCTGGGTGTAGGCAAAGGGAGATCGAACCTACCTGAGAGAAAAGCGGAAGAAGTAACTCAAATATCCAGATTTTAAGGCATACCAAATGCCTGTGCCATCCTAAATATCACTACACACAGAGGTGTGTTTGCACTATATGTTTTACAGTGTTAAGACTGTCTTTTTTTTTGTTGCTGTTTTGAAAATGCTGAGGAAAGGGTGTTGGACTGCCTTGTCCTTGTAGGGCTCCATAGGCAAAGGTTCCCCACTGCCTCATTCCACTGGGAAAACTTGGTTTCCTTTATCCTGAGAAGTTGCAGCTTTTCCCAGTGAGTTGGGTGTCCCTTTGCTTCCACACAAGCTCTGACTCCTTTGCTTCTTTCCCCTCACTATCTCCTTGGCAGGAGGATTACAGCCCCAGGCCCTCCTCGTGTCACCCTGGCAGTGGCCTCTGTGGCACCTAGGGATGGACAATTTTCATCTTCTTCGTGACTTGCCCTCACCTTCTCCCCATTACCTGAGGATGACAGGTGCTACAGAGATGTCATGGAAAAACTCCATATAAAAGAGGGAAATCCGGTACACAGTGAGACTTTTCCTCAATTAACAATTGGGATAGAGGTGCAAAAAGAAAGAAAAATACATAGAGCCCATCTCCCACTCCAGTCCCTTGAGTGCAAACATCCGAGGGGGAGAGATGAAGCGTCGTTCTGCAGTGGTCAGTGTTCCTTCAGGACAGCACTTCTCTGGGCTGGTCTCTAGCAGCTTCACCAACATCTCAGCCCTCTTGGACCCTGCAAACCCAAATCTGCCTTGCTCCTCTCCTGCTGTGCTGTGCAGTCCCCTTCTGCTCAGTGTGGGAATGTGTAGCCAGTCAATCCATGCAACAATTCTCTCCTTCATCATCCACTTGGTCAGTGTTCATGTATGAGTTGTGCTGGCAGGAAAAGCTTCATGCATGAAGGACACATGGATGCTCCAGGAGCTCTGCCTGCTCCTCTGCCACACGACCACCAGCACACTCTGTCAGAAATGAGCTGAGCTTGGAGCTGGTCACACACGCAGCTATCAGCTCAGTGTGTTAGTGATAGCTGATTTTCAGGAGCACATTTCCATAGCTCAGGTGCCTCACTGTGTTCTGGGCACTTGTAGCAGATTTGTGCCATGCTGGTGCCCATATGTGCAGTTCCCTGATAAGACAGCTCCTGCCAGAGAGAGCTGAGCCCACCACATCTCCCTGCTCTGCTCCTTTTGTGCTGAACCTGCCTTTTGCTTCATTCATAAAATTCCTACCACACTAATTCAATTCAGATACTTCACCCATCTCCAGACAGAGCTCTCAGCTAGGCAAGTCCTCACTCCTAGAGGAGGAAAATTAAGCCAAATGGTGAAACCTTGCATTGTTTTAAGGTTGCTGTCACTGCTGCACTTGTACATGAATGCACACACTCAGACACATACACACTCAATACAGCTTGTTATTCCAAGCAGCCATTCAAGCATCTCACAGTCTAAGCAATTTTTCCAGCCAATCCCCTTTCCCACTACAATATCATCACACAGGAGTACCATGCACATTTACAACTGTAAACAGAAATTAATTCCTCCTGCTCAAACCTTGCTTTTAAATCCAGCAGATGAAGCTTCCTACAAGAAAGAAAGTAAAATCAACCTAGCAGTATTAAAACTGAAACTTAAAGAAAGACTAAAAAAGAAAAAGGGAAAAAAGAAAGAAGATAATCCTTCTGGGCAGACAGCGGGAGATCTCGGTGCTCCGCCGCATCTGGAGAGGCAGCAGCGGGAAGGGAGTGTGTTGCCCAGCCAAGTATGTTTGAAATCCGTGTGCTCTTAATACTCCCATTCCCCTCCCTCCACTCGTGCCGGCTATTTCTGTTCCTCGGTGACGTTCGGCATAGCGTGGCTTTGACTGCAGCCAGTGAAGAGCCTGTTTAAAGCAGCAGCATTTTGATAGTTGTGGCTCGTTCAGCCGGCTCCCCCTGTGCCTGGCTGTGAGCCAGCTCGGGATGAGAGACGTGCAGGTTGTTTCATCCCAGGGCCGCTGATATGAAAAGCCATCCCACTCCTGCTTAAATCTCACTGAGAGCTCAAATTCCTAATGCTGCCTGAGCAAAACAACCGTGTATGGGGAAAGCAAATGTGCCAGGGAGAGTTAAATTCCTGCGGGAGGGTCGGCTGCCCCGGGAAACGGCAGAGCTCCTTGATTTGGAGATCAATTCCAAAGTGAAGCTAAAGTTTATTTGGGTTGGATGGCGTATTAACAGAAGAATCTGTGCAGTGGTATCACGCACCACAGCATCTGAGATACTTCAGGCTGGTAGTAACAAAATGTTACCCGAGTTTTTTGGAGTTTGGATGGCTGCCTTTCCCCAGCGAGGCTAAAAGAGGGTGAAGGCAGGGCAAGATAAAACCACCACCTCAGAACAACACAGTGTGAGGAGGGAGCTGGTGCTGAAAAACGCTGAAGCTACATTCTGGATTATTTTGTGAGCAACTGAGCAATGTACTGGTTGCTAGCACATAATAGGATTGCTCTTTCTCTCAGTTCCTTGCTTTACCTCTGTGGACTGCAGGGAATTGCTCTTGATTTATGCCAGTGGGAAGTGAGAAGCACCCACCTCTCTCAGATACCTCCTGCTGGACTCAGGTGTGTGGGAGATGCCTGTCAGGCCTGTTGCTTGCTTCACTTGTTTGCATTGGGCACCCACTGGATTAGTGATGCTTCCCAGAATGGGGCTCCTGGGAGGCAACAGCACCTGGCACACCAGCTGGTGCTGGCACAGCCATTCTGCATCGCTGCTCCTGAGAGCTGTTCTCTCCTCTAACTTCTTCCCTCATATAATAATCATATAATTTCTTTCATGTCTTCAACCTTTTACACTTGACTAGCTGCACGCTTTCAGGTACATGTTGCATTGGGACCCCAGTTCTGGCTGAGCTGCCCGTGGTTTGTGGTATCACCTGAACAGCTTGGTGAGCTCTTGCTGTCTCTGTCCCCACAGTGGGGCAGCTGATGGGCAAAGCAGGACCCTACTCAAGTACAGAATTTTGAGTGGAGTGAGAACTCAGTTTGGAAGTAAATCCTCATGTGGAGCCTAGATTTTGCAATGAAAATAGATTCTACATTAGCAGCTCTAACTACAGTTATCTGAGAAAACCCCAGCCAAAACCCTCTCAAATATATGTTTTGCTCCAAAGATTAGCTCTAAATCTGCATTTTGTGGCTGGGCCCTAGAAATCTTTGGAAAAGCTTGGGATGGGAGTTACTCAGGCTGCATTTTGAACAAGGCTGAGCTTCCCATTGCCCGTGTCACTCTGGAGAGCAGGAGCAGCTCCTGGATGAGCACTCAGAGTGCTTTATTTGCTCCCACTGAGAGCATGAAGGTCACTCATGTGGCAGTGTCCTCCTCCCAGGCAGAGCAGGGACTACCTGCTGCTGTCCTTGAATCCCTCTGCCACTGCTCGCATGCAGCTCAAATGGCACATGGGCACAAACCATGTGTGAGTGCAGTGTTGCTCACTGGGTATCTCTGCTCAGCATCTCCAGCATGTGGTGGGGATGTGCAGGTCTCTCCAGGCACTTACACTGGAACAACCACTCTCCTGTCACTCCTCTGTCACCAACAGGCCAGTTGGATTGATGTTGACCCATCCCAGGGAAAGGAAGGAGTAGTGGGATGGAGGGAGGCTTCTGGCCAATCCATCAATTTTCTGGATTAGTTGATCCCAACTTGGTACTTCCTTTTGTGGCATTCAAGCCTTTTCAAAAACATTAAATGGTTAATTTGATTTATTAGGAAATCTTGGTGCCCACAGGGCTGCCATTGGGGGAAGCTGGAATCTCATATGGTCTGTGTCCTGCTGGAGTCATTAGAGGAGGTGTCTGGAGAGGGGGCTGAGAGCAGCATGGACAGTGTCAGGTTCACAGCCCTGGCTCAGAAGGTTGTTGTTGGTTGTAGTTTTGCTGTTTCTGTTTCTCCTATTTTCCTCATCTGTAAAAAAGAGATCATTATACCCACTCATCTCCCAGGGCTCTGATTTTCAGAGTTTTTCACATTTGTCTGATACTATTAGAGTTACAGACAGGAGTGGCAGCCCATGTGATTCGTAACAGGACTAAGAACTGCACAGCCAATATTGGATGAAGACAAGAGCACTCTGAGATATGAAACAGGTCTGCTTAATCATTCAAACAACACCTACTGCTGCAGGGCTTGAGTTCTGCATAGGGCCTTCTGAAGTTACTGCAAAGGCAGTAGCCTCAATTATTCTATTAAATACAGGGCAAAAGAGACTCCTTCACCCCTTTGATGAGGATTTATGCCAGTGCTATGTGAATTTGATTGTGTTTGATTACTGATACAAACCTTATGGAAACAGTAAAATTTCTTGTGTGTCTTGAACTGAGCTGTGCATCCTGCCAGCTGTGTTCCCCACTGACTATCTGCTGTCTCCCTCAGACTGTGCAGGGCTCTTTGGCTGGTTCCACTTTTTCTGGGGCAATTTTGAGCTTAGGTTTAGCAGCAGCCATGGGCTCTCTTCTGCCCTGAGCTGGACATACAAATTTATCTAGGTATCCTATTTTAAAAATCTAATAAGTGCTGCTCCCTCTCTGTAGGAAAAAAACATGTACAAATGCAGCCAAAATTGATATAAGAAAAGAATGTGTCTGCATTCTTGGTCTGGGTCAGGTCTAGAAATGTGTACAGGCTCAGGATTAGATGTGATTCCTGTTTTTCTGACTTCCTAGAGGTTTACTCATCTCCATACCTGAGCCCCTTTAATACTCACTAGTAGTCCTGGTATAGCATCCATCTTGCCTCCAGTGCAAACGTTACTGTGGTCACACAGAAATTCAAATTAGACTTGGAGAAGTCGCTCTGAATTTGGGATGAGCCCAGAGGAGACCAAACATTTCCAGTGTTGTGGTGAGCTCGGGCTCTCCCAGAGCTGTGCTGGCAGCCAAGAGCACACACAAATTGCCTGTGACTCGCCGTGCAGGACACAGCAAGGCCCCTGGTCACCTCTTGTTCCTAGGAAAGTTGAATTTAAATCCCTCTGTTCCAGCACTCACGGTCTTGGACACATGCAAATGTGTTATCAAAATTCCCAACATGCAGGACCTGCCAAGGAGTTTTCCTCACCTCTTCTCTGCTGCTGCCTCAAGAGTTATTCTTTGGGGAATAGAAAACTGCAGAGGCCAGAGATAATGATGTTGGGAACCTTTGCTAATGAGCCTGTGTTTTATACAGGTAGAGAAAGTCATGATTACCTGTGGGTGGCTTTATGTCTCCCATCAATGATTAATATGTCTGCTTATAGATTTGTCACAGTCAAACATTTCCCCAGCCAGGTGCTGTTGTCCATGGTGGCAAAGTGGGCCCTGCCTGTTATGGCCCATGCTGTCATGAGCCTGTCTTAGCCTCAGGTGGTTTTTGGAAAGGTTTAAGCAGAGCTAAAGCTCTTTTGACAGTGCTTATACCTGAATGCTGCCAATTCACATAAACTGGTGACTTTGCTGGCAGCCTTTTGCACTAACGGAGTGCAGCCAAAATGTCGTTTGCACAGGTGCCTCATTAAAACTTCTAAATCAAACCATTTTGCCAGATCCTCCACAATTTTATGAAGATAGTTACCCCCTCAGCCTGCACAGCCCCATTTACATTTTTGTTAGCAAGGTCTGAGATTTGCTATTTGAGCTTCTTTATCTTCTGACCTCTCCAGCTCTTTTTCAGTTCCTGAAAGTTCTGCAGAGACTGTGATTACTCAGAGGAAAGCAGGCAGGCTGTGGGAGGCAGAAGAGGTCATCTTTTTTTCCCCTCTAAATGCCGAGAAGAGCTTCCTTCTCACAAATTTGGTTTGAGTGAACCTCTTTGGCATAGGAGAGGATTTGGGCTGGGTAATATGTTACATTTTCCTCTGTGTTAGTTATAACTTCATGATCTTTTTGTCAATATTTTGTGAGTAACGAGGTAGGGGCCATAGATAAATGTTGCTGAAATTCTCTTTATTGCAAAGCAATCAAGTTTAACAAAATAAAGTCACAGCAGAGTTTTCCTGGAAATTCTGTAAAATATCATGAGAAAAGCCATGGGAAGTACAGCCAAACTGAGACACACACCTTCTGTGGGCCAAAACCTGTTGCTAGACTAGAGAAAAAAGCTTCCTCACCATTATTTTCTATCCCATATATCCTGTGCAGCATCTCCATGCTCTAATCTGCCTGGAGCTGACCACACCACTGCTCTGCAGTTTGGTGCAATGTCCTCAGCCATCCTCTCCTTCTCTCTAGCTGCTCCGTTCCCTTCTGGAAGGTTATTATGTATTTCTCAGCCTAGTTCCTCATAGCTGTGAAATAGGAGATTTAGGGAAGTGTTTTAAGGCCAGAAGACATGTAGGGGGAAAAAAATCAGTCTCCCAGCATTTCCAGCTAAAGCATGTGCTGCTGATCCCAGGTGTTTTCTTTGCATGGAGGACAGCATACATCCTCATCTCTTCCTGCCTCTGCCTGGCAGCAAAGATTTCTGCTGGAGCTTTCATAACCCTCTCACAAGGGACACACGATGAAGTGGGAAATGTTGTCTGGTAGCACGTAAAGAGCAGCAAATGTCATTGCACAGAGTTTATGCCACTGTGGACTCTATTATGCCATTTGCCAACCTGTACACATTGGAGTACAGCTGGAGGGACTTGGAGGTGGTGACAGCTGATGCAAGTCATTTCTCTGAAGCACCAGATGATAATTCAAATTCTCCTTTAAAAAGCTGTTTGTGTATAATAAACAGCCTATAATATTATGCTCCCACATAATACATTCTCATGCTTACCCTGATGAGTAACTTCCATTCTCACTGATGATGGCTCAGTGCTGACTTCTAGTGCCTGTCTTCCCATTGCTGAGAACACTGTAAAGGAGACAGTAAAGTGCTTTTTCCCCCTTATGGTAATGTTACCAAACTCTGAGCCAGAGTCCTCATGGTGCAGTGTCAGTACCTCTGGGGCTGCTGCCCTCTTTCTGCTCTGTTCCCTCGAGTCTTTCAGGGCATCTCTTGACTAGAAGCATCCAGTCATTCCCAGTTGTGTGGTGGCAGAGCAGAATTTCGGGGTCACCATGCAGGGACAGGGGCTGTGCCATCCCCAGGTACAGCATGGATTGTACAGATATCCCAGCCTCAGCTGAACCAGCTGCCTGTCCTCTGGCCAGCTCCAGGTCCCAGTCGTTCAGTCTGTGGTGTGGAGGGCTTTCACAGTCACACAGGATGGCTGAGGTTGGAAGGGTCCCCAGTGGTTCAGTTGATCCCACATCCCTGCTCAAGCAGGGTCATCACAGAGCACACGGCACAGGATTGTATCCAGACGGTTCTGGAATATCTCCAGTAAGGGAACTCAACAACCTCTCTGGACAATCTGTTCAGTACTCAGTCACTGTACAGGAAGGAAGTTCTTCCTGGAGTTCAGGTGGAAATTCCTGGGCATCCATTTCTGCCCGTGGCCTCTTGTCCTACTATTTGGCATCACTGAGCAGAGCCCGGTCGATCCTCTGGCACCTCCCTGTGGATGTTGACAAACATGGATAAGGTTATCTCTTCTCGAGGCGGAGTCGATGCAGGTGTACCTCTCATCCGGTGATGGTGGTGGCACTGGATACTAATCTGTGATTAGAGAGGGCTGCAGGACAGGCTGGGTAACCCACTGACTGGGTGATCTGAGTGAGATAAACCCTTGCTTCTCCTCAAAATCTAGCTGCTGACTATCTCTCTTCAGGGATTTGTGCATGTACCTCCTCAGCTTTGTGCACCTACCTCTTGTACCTCTTGCACTGCTGTGAGGTCCCTGCTATGGTGGGTGGGAACAAATCTGTGCAAGGTACATAAAAAAAAAAAGACTTCGAGCTAAAAGCACTACCAGAAATGACAGGTGCTAGTTAAAAGACTTAGAAGCACGTACTACTTTTTAAATAAGGGGTTTTCTCTCCATGAATTGCTTCCCGGGATGAGGAACAGGGAGCAGATGCATCATCTGCATTGGTGAGATAGTTTCTTTCTGCAGGAACTCATGTCACCAAGACAAGGTCTGGGCAGCACTGATGGACCCTGCAGGGCACAGGGGAGATAGCTGTGTGGTATTCGTTCCTCTATTTGCCTTTCTTTTAATGTAAGAATGGGCTAGTGGATGTTTGGTGAAGAGAACAGCGAAAGTGGAGCTTCACCCGGAGCAGGGACCTGTTCCTCTTGGGCAAAGATTTCTTTACTTCTTCCATTTTCCTCCTCCCAGAGTGCAGTGCTCCTCTGTTCTCTATCCCTTCTCCATTGCTTGTTCCTGCATTTTATAAATCCTGTTTCAGGAGCATATGACCATTGGCATTTTATATCAGAGGGAAATTCTCCTGGAAACAACTCTAATGTAGAATAAAGGGCATAATTCAATGGTTGAAAGCAGCAGGAACACTGAACAGGTACCTGATTCCACAGTTGGAAAGCATGCTTGATTGTCTTAAAATGCTTTTCTTTGGCTTGGCTTGGCCCAAAGTAACACTTGGCTTGCTGGAGGCTTTGTTGTAGCTGAGTGCTGCCCCACTCAATGGGAAGCAGCTGCAAATGGTGGGGAGTGAGGATGGGGTTGGGGTTGCTGAGAGCTGCACCCCAGCATTGCTGTGAGCAGGCGTGAGAGTGGGGGTGTGCAGGGAAGCCCATGATAAGAGTTAAACTGCCCATTTGCAGCCCAGGCAATGCCTTTCTGCCCCTATCAGACTCACTGGTCCTACGTAACTCAATTTATCATACGTTTGCATCACTATGGTGGCCCAGGCTGCTGGTCACACCAAGGGAATTGCCTGTCCTGGCTCAGCTGTGCTGCTTCCACCCCTGCCTCCCTTCCTGCACTCAGGTACACTGAGCTGCTCTGACAGTGCTCTCCAACACGATGAGATTATTTTCCTCTTGTGCCTCAAGTACTTAGTATTCTTCCAAAATACTCCCACCTCACCTAAACTTTGCATATGGCCACAGCATCTTGCCTGGATCAGACTCACTGCAAATATTTTATTATATCTACAGATATCCCAGCAGCAGCTGAGCCATATCATAGAAAAGCTTGTGGTGGCGGCAGCCACAAAGAAACTATCACGAAGATGCTGCATAAAAGTCACTATGAAGCTGCAGCATAAGATACCATGGTGGCTTTAGAAAATTTTTGTTGTATCAGTGCTGCACACCTGGAGGTCTTGTAAAGTCGTTATAGTTGAAATAGACTGTTCACAATGGGCTGAGAATTGCCTTTGCAGTGTCCCATGGCCTTTGGATGCTGCATGCAGCTGAAGAGGAGGCGGGGGGGGGGGCAGATTTGAAGAGATGTTAAAGCTGCAGCTGTTTAATTGAAGAGTCAAAGGGAGCGGCATCCCCTGCTTTCCAGACTCTGTCAAAATATATAAACAGCTCTATCAATGAAAAAACACCTCAAAAGAAAAAAAAACCCTACTCAGTGCAGAAATCAGCAGTAGTTTTAAGTTCTGTGTCTCCAGACCCAGAGCATGTCACCTTTTATTCCCAGCAGAGTGATGTGGATTCAGTTTTTAGCCACATGATTAAGCTGTCTCTGGCTGTTCCATTTGTACCTCCACTGTCTCCTGTTTCATCCTCCTTTTGCATCCTGCCTCACTCTGTAGCATCCCAGGGTTGTGCAAATGAAGAGATTCACAGTGAAATGAAGCGCTTCATTTCACATGCTTACATATCATAGCTGTGCTCAAAACCACTCTGACTCACCGTGAAGGCTGCTCCATGCGTGAACAGGGAGGGAATATTGTCTCCCGAATGTATGCTCGGAGCTGCAGGAGGGTTCCCCACGCACCTTCTGGGCTCTGAGAGCTTCAGACTGGCCATGGTCCCTGTCTGAGAGCCTGGCAGAGGGGAGCAGATCAGCGCCTGTCCCACCCCTGCTACTGAAACCTCCGTAATTCCTTGTCAGCCCACAACGTCGCTAGTCCCGTGTTGCCAGCACTATTTTTAGCAGGACTAAAAAGCCAGTGCTGTCTTTAGCAGGCTGTTTTGAATAATATTGTTCTCCACGCTAGAGCATTGAAGGTGGGGAATACAGACTGACTCACGAGGCTGGGGCTGGCAGGATACCTTTAAGCAGTTACCACTTTGCAAGTTGACTGGGTCCAACGCAAATGAGAGAGGCTGGGCACCTGCTGCATGGAATGATGGCTGTTGCACAGCCCATCATTGCTGTGAGCTTTTAAACACCTCCAGTGTTAACTGCAAGAAAAACATTCAAGGATCTTAGTGGCTTGAAGCTACTTTTGCCAGCCTGCATTAGCAGTGCATGATTCAATTAGGTAATGACTGCAATTAGACATCCCACAAATTTTTGCAAAGAGGCTCTTGGTGACCTGTGCTGACCATGGCTGAATTCCCATCCCCTCGGGATGTTACCCAAGCTTTGGTCCAGACTGTGTCAGTGCAATATCTGGCTGATTCTTCTCCTTGCAGCATGGCAAATAGAAATCATACAGGCACTAAAGGCAAGGGGAGCTGACAGCACCTCACTTGGGAAGAAAGGAAAGGCAGATATTGCCAGGATCAAGAAGCAAACAAGTTTAATTTTTCAGTTGGAGTTTATCGTTACTCCCCAGAATCACTTTGGATCATCAGCAAACTCTCATTTTCTCTTTTATTCCTTTTTTTTTCCTGCTCATTCATGAAGGCACTGGATGGCTGTACCCCACAGGTGCTCGCCTTCTCTGAAAATTGGCCATTTACTCCTACACGTTGTTTCTTATCTTTTAACTAACTGTTTATTTTTATGATGACCTCTGCTTTTGGCTCATGGAAGATTAGTTGTTGAAGGACCTTGCTGACTGCTTTCTGATAATCCAAACAAACTGCTGGATTTATCTTTTCACTTTCTGCCCCCTCATGGCTCTTTCAGAGTGCTCCAATTTCTTCCTGAGGCAGAGCTTCTCTTTTGAAATCCTCAGCTGCTTTTCCCTTTGTGCTTTCTCCTAATTCATCATTCTTACAGCTCCATAGTCCTTCAGCTTATCACTGAAACCTTTGGAAAACTGGCCTCACATTCACCACTTTTCCAATCATTCACTACACAGAGCTTTAAGCAAGAGTCAACAATCCACAGTTAGTACTGAAGGTATTTCATCCCTGGACTTCTTTACAGCTTTAATGTGAACATACTTCTGACATCCTTGAAATAAGCTCATATAGGAAAGGAAAACAGAGTCTGGGATATTTATTTTATTTCATTGATTTTCTGGCCTTTAACTCACTATATAAAAAGAAATCTATGTTTTAAGACATGTGGTGCTTTACACTGCATTAAGAATACTTGGACTGGAAAGAGCAAGAATACTTGTTCTTAAAAAAATATTTGAGGATATCAAGTCTGGAGAGCTGACCCCAAGTCTTTTCAGGAGGGATAAAGGAGCTATTGAATGTACCAGGGAGCATTCTCTGACATCTGCAGTTCTTAATACATCACCCCTGGTGTTATCTGGAAGGATTTAGAAAGAAAAGGAGCAAAGAAGAGGAAGAAAAATAACAATAATCATCTTTCTATTGTACAGAACATATCCTTCCCTGCAAGGGCTGGTTGTGACCAGGCTCTCACTGTTCCAGGCTCCCTGTTTCATAGCTCCCTATGATCACAGATCTCATCATCAATCTGAGTGTTTCTGTATCTCTACACATCCTTAGAAGCATCTGCTGTGAATTTTTCACACACGAGCCTGGAAAGTAAATCCTCACAGGGATTGTTAATGAGAAATGCTGTGTTCAAGCTCAGGGATCCTGAGCTGTGATGGGAGGTGGGATGCAGATATCTGTTTCAGCTGTGATCATAGAGATGGGCTATGGAGAAGTGGTTTAAACTTTAGGTAAGCAAGCTCAGTCTTTGGGATTGATTGTGCTTTAAGGAGCTGCTGAAACCTTACAGGTGCAGAAGGCAGAAAAATGTGAGCATGAAAGTTTCAGCATATGTAAGTTTTGTTATTCCTGATGACTTTGCTGTATTTCATGTTTGTACCAGTGGCAGTTGAGCAAGGGGGTAGCAGGAGTAACAGAAGAGCCTTGCCCTTGTAATAAATTAAAACTAGTATCGACACTTGTTGTGGTTATGGTGCTGACAATGCTTTGCTTATCTGTGGGATACAGGCAAAAATGTAGTAAAATCTGGTTTACTTTGTCTCTGCTACAGGTATGTGAGTAGCAGCTGCAATGTGAGGAATGTATGAGAGACCTGCATGTTCCCTTCCTCCTTTCTTGTGTTCTAGAGAGTATTACGTTCCAAATCCATTTTTCACTGTTCATCCTACTGCTTCCACACCTTGCACTTTGCTAAAATTTGAGGCTAATGGGTAAACTTTTGGATTTTATGAGCTGTCTCAAAGTATTCAATTGCCTTCTTGTAAGACAAATTACTTTCTTTCCCCATTCCTCTTGTGAATGCTTGACTCTCATAGATCTGGTCTGACTCAATGGTTGCCCCTCCTGGGATGGCTGGTGATTGAGAAACAACAGGCTATGAAAAGAATCACTGTGTTGCTTTCTCTCTGTGTTCAACAGGGGAGAGGTGACTGCTAGGCCTACCTAGCAGCTACTTTTCCACAATTTGGGATGTCCTTAGAGAAGGTGGTTTGCTGTGTACCCATTGTGTACCAGACAGCTCTTGGGCTATCTGGTGATGAAGGAGGACGGAGGCAGCTCTAGGGTGTTGGAGGGTTCCTGGATAGAGGGGAATGAAGTGGTATGCTCTCAGTCCTTCTGAAACCTCAGGAGCAGATTCTGAGCTGTGGTGAAATCTTCATGTTTGCTCAGACCTAAGAACTTCCAGTGTTCCCTCAGGATGGCCAGCCTTCCTCTTCTCTCCTGTTTAGCAGCATCCAGCTGGATGGGAGGCAGGTGTCTGCCAGGTCTAGCCTGGTCCTTCAGCAAATCCCTGTGCTGGGAAATCCTTCCTTCTTTGTCTCTCTGCAGCAAAGTTTTCTCTTAGGGACTCAGTTTTGCACAAAGAAGCATTTTTTTCCCCTTGCACAGTCCCTAGCTGTTTCCAGGTGTCTATGAGGCCTGCTCAGCCTTTTGAATACTAAAGTGCTTCAGCCCTTTCCTTTTTAAGTTGTCTTTCTGACTTAGATTTTTCTGCATTTTTAATTATCAGTATTTTCTCATTCTCTTCTTCCCAGGGTAAGATAAAGTTGACCTCATGGCTTTTTTTTACACATTTCATGTTAAGTGCAGCCCTCCATCTCCTGATGTCATGGCTCAGACTGTGATAAGGCAGATCAAAATGCAGGTAATGTTGGTTATGCCAGGGATGCCTGAGGTTTGGGATTAAAAGCTGGCCTGCTGCTCATGCACTTGGTCTGAGAGCAAGCCCGCTGTGCCATTGCTGGCTCAGCTTCTTCCACATCTGGGAGATACAAATGAACTTGGTGAAAATCCATCCCCCCCTTCCAGCCAGATGAGACTGGAACAAGAGACACACATTGACTTGTGTCTATCCCACAAGAGCATCCTATGGGAATAGTTTGCCAAAGGAACAAGCCAACGTTCAGAAATTCCACTTTTGGAGCCCTTCCCAAGAGTTGCACTGGATGTTCCCTGGAGCTGTCACTCATTGCTGAAGCAACAAATACCTTTTCCATCAGGATTATTTTTCAAGACTTCATAGAGGGAGGAGTATAAGGAAATGGGTTTTCTCCCATTCTGAAAAGAGCTCCTGCTTTCTATCTCCAAACTGTGAGCACATTGTACAAAAATATCCCAGCTCTCACTGGCCAGAACTCCTGACTTGTCAGGACACTTGATGAGTGTTGATATGGTTTGTGCTGGTGTGTGCCAGCACCTGGCAGACAGCATTTCTAATCTGTATCACTCCTTCCTCTCTCATGTGCCAGATTCCCACCTCACTTGTTTATCTTTCCTCTTGCACGACCCTTGCCTTGTGCCAGACTTCATCTCTGTCACTGTTCCTTTTCTGCCTGTGTCCACATTCCCTGTGCCCCTGGTGAGCAAACACCAAATGTTCTGTTATGGGCAGATGTACAGTAACTGGGCAGCACAATGTCTGAGCCTCTAAGGCCTCCTCCTTTGTGTGCACCTTTGAGGAGCTTTCTATACTTTTGTGGGCTGTTTAGAGACTTTACCTTGCTAGGAACTGCAATTCCCGACCCTGTGCTGATCTAATGGTTTCCGTGTGACGTTTTCAGTAGCAGCAAAAATCTAGTGAGCCATTAATTTATGGAGTGAGGACTAATAGGGGAAGGAGAAAAATCTGGTGGGTTCTTTGGATGGCTCCAGTTCAGAAATTTGCTCAAATGTCTACTGGCTTCTCCGAAGGTTACTAAAGTTGCTCAAGTGTTTATTGGCTTCTTTAAAGGTTACTAAAGCTCTCCTAGACCTTGGTGAAACCTTGGAATGGTGCTGCTCTTGTGGCTGAGTATAAACTGGACAGACACAGGTTCAGTGTGTGGGGACCTGGGGTTACATACTTGCAGGGACCAACCTTGTGTTTCTAGTTTGAGGACCAAGGGAGGGAGAAAAGACCCTTGTCTGAACCAGCTGGACCAGTTATTGTGTCTGTCCAGATCTGTTCCTAATAGTGAATGGAGGGGGAATTTTGTGTTGTTTCTTACAGAAGAATCTGTCAGATGCACCCCTGTCCCTTAACATGGCTCCATTTGTGATGAGCAGCAGGAGGGAGCTCTGAGCAAACTAGTGTCTGACTCTGTGCCAGGCTCCAGTCCCCAAAGTAGGACAGGCACACCAGAGCTGTGGTGGTGCCAATTAGCCCAGCAGCTCCTTACAACTAGTTAATTTGGATACAGGCCGGCACTGATGTGATTGTGCTGCTTCTGGTCCCTGAGTAGGCTCATGAGCTCAGTGTGGCCTGGCAATGGTTCCTAGGGGCTACAGAGCACTGAGCAGGGAGGGGCCTGAGGGCTCTTTGTAAAGACATGAGAATGGAACTGCAGGAGAGGGGAGACTGAGAGGAAAAGACCCCTTGGAGCAGTTCCTTGGAGTGAGGAGCTGTTGGATTTGATGCTGTGTGTGCAGTGATGAAAAAGTATTGAAGCAACTGGGACAGGGTGGACATGTCCCAGCACTGCCCTGGAGTGGCTTGGTGCCTGGAGCTGTGCTGCTGCGATGGGCAGGCTTCCCATGGGGGAAAAAATAGACAGGCTGAACAATGTGACACTTTGGCAATAACAGCTTCTGCATCATAAATTAGGAGCTGGCCTGCCCTTTTGACCCACAGCTCAGCATTGCTCTGCTCTGAAGCTGTTTATCAGCATAAGCTCTCAGCTGCAGGAAGCATAATTTGTCCAAGTCCTCCTGCCACCTCTCTCTTTTGGCCATGGCATGGCAGGGGCCGGGCTGGGCTGTGCTGACATCTCCCATCACCTCACATTGCTCAGGTTAATGAGCCCAGGTCCCAGCCACATGTGCGCCGAATAATCGTGGGCTAATTCTTTGCAGACAGTTCTGTTGCATTATTTATAGATGCAGAGTTAATACACTGTCCATGAGAGAAATATATGGGTGCTTAGCTGTCAGCATGTCATACAACTTCTCTTCTGTTTGCTTGGCAGCAGCCTGTACTCAGGTAGCTCTCTCTTTTCCATCTCTTCTTTGCAGTAAAGTTGGCTATAAAAAAATGCCAAAGCATTGATGGGCCAAAAATATATCTGACTTTGACTTCAGAGAGACAAGTACTAGACTTACCAACTCATAGCTATAAACCAGGCTGTCGATGGTCCTTCCTGTGGTTACATACACTTAAATCCCTTAAGCAGAGCAGTCCACACATCTCAACTTGTCTTCTTGCCATAATTCCTACCTACTGACGATATAAACATGACACAACTGCCTTGTTCAAATGCTGCATTCCAGCTCTGAGATTTCACAGCTCGGAGCCCTGCTGCTGAGTTAATCCTCAATTCATATACCTCTTCTAAAATCTCTGCTTTCTCCAAAGCCCTTTAATAAAAAAAGATGAGTAATGTTAAGGAAACTTCTGTAATTAAAAAATGTGCTTCCACTGATATTTTCCCTGGTAAATATTCATTAAGACAAGAACTTCTTAAAGGTTTTCTTCCTATTGCTTCACCTGAAGCTAAAGAGTATTAGTATTTAGCAAAATACTGTGATTCTACTGAAAAGAAACCTTCAATTTCAATCTTCCTCATCCAGGCTCCTTAATGTCTCATTTTCCAGTTCATAAGAGACCTCAGTAGTCCAGCTTTTCATTCTAGTTTGGAGTAGAAAGTAATTTCAAATGTCTTAGCTCACACATTTTCTTCTGGCTTAAATTCCTTTTTGAGGCTCAATGATGATTTTCCTCATAAAAGTTATCTATTCTCTTTTTGGCTCAGTTTTAACTGATGAGTATGTATAAGCATTTCCCTATTCTAAAGAAAATCAGTATAAAGAGGAAAATAAATGTTTTTCCTTTTACCTAGAGCAGTGGAATGAAGCTTTAATTTCCCTCTGCACTGGTTTCTGCCTTTGGCTTCCCAGTGGGTATTGGTGAGGTTAGTGGATTTCTCAGCATTGGCTGTAACCAGGGAAATGATCCCATAAAAGTTAATTGGTTAATTTAATAGTCTTAATCATGTTTTTATGTGTAGAGACACAAATACAATTGCTGTCAAACAGTTCTTTCCTCTTTCCCCTGTGCCTGGAGCCTGACTGATTGATTGAACCTGAAAAGCTGGAGCTGTGAGCTGCCTGTTTGGATACTGAGAGGTGAAATATCTGGGACGGCATGTTTGAGAGTAGATCAGTGTATGAGGCAGCCTTTCTGTATGGAACTTGTTCAGACAGTGTTGTGGAGATCTCATGTTTTTAACCCATGGCAGTGTTGGCGTTGCACTTGTAAACTGATTTAATGGACGTGGAGGTTGTGACTGCAGATATTCTCTATTGATGGAGTGAGAGAATGGAGCAGTGAATCCTGAAACTGGAGGGATTTGGGTGGGACAATTTTCCCATGGTTCCCCATATTCTTCTACCTCACAGCATGGAGAGCAGCAGGACTGTGGTTGGATCCCTGTGCAGATCTTAGCAGAAAATCTTCAGGACAACCTGTGGCTAAATGAAATCACCTCTGTGCAAGGAACACAGCTCTTCTTGCACCTTCATGTATTCTGAGCACTGTTTGTATGTCTCAGTCCTGCTGGACAAATGCCCAAGCTTTGTGTGCTCTCTGGAAGCAGCCTGGCAGGGTGGGAGGCAACTGGTACATTTGAAGATGACACAGAGCTTTACCCGAGGACTGAGAAGGGATTAAAATAGCTGTAGCTTGCGGTCAGAGCCTGTCTGCAGCAGCAGCAGCAGCAATCCAGTCCCCTGGTATTGAATTCAAGGCTGCAGGCATGCTCTCATTTCCCATTAGGAATTCTCTTTCCCAGTTCTCATAGCCAGTTTTCAGTGTGCATTATTCCATTCCTGAAGGTGTCACCTGTCCTGGTACAGCAGAGAGCTGTGAGGCCTCACTTCTGGGAACAGCTCCCTGAATCCAGATGCTATGAGTCTCTTGTATCTGTCAGAGTGATTTTGGTGACAGGAGTTGAATGGGCTCTCTGCCCACTCCACTGCACTGGGCTCTGTACAGCTACTTTTCTCTTCGAAGCATGGATGAGACTGTGATCAAGTGAGGTTTTGTCAGGCTCCTATAGGAAAAACACCTCTGCGCTGACCCATGTCCAAGGGAACGTGGAGAGATTACAAAAGTTTTTGCTCTCCAGGCTCCTATTAGTAGACAAAGAAGGAAAAAAAAAAGGGACCTAAAAATTTCCTCCCTATAATTTCCTGTTTTAGTGCACTAACAGCTGTAGGACTTGCTATTGCTCAAAGCAGTAATTTATGAAAATTGCTGTCTGATGAAAGTTTTAAGCCTCTTGGTTGCTCAGCTTGCTCAAATGTACCTCCTATCTCCATGTCCATGTTTTGGAAACTGCAGCTGCTTTGGACAGCCAAAATTTATACCTGTGTTGGCACTCTGAAAATGAAGCAGTTTGTCTTTTCCTTCTGAAGGTGTTGCTCTGCTTGCCCAGGGGCTGGGAAGGAAAGAGATCTGAGGGTCTGTGATCATGCAGGCCAGGCTAACTACTGACAGTATCCTTGAGAGCAGCCAGAGGAGCTTCCTAAAGGCTTTTCTGAGGTGTCAGTGCAAGTGGCAATATCAGAGAGTAGTCACTATATGCCACTATGTGACGTGCATTCTCTTGACCTCGTGGCAAGAATTTCCAAAATGAAATTTCTCATCTCTCTTAATAGCCTTGTGAAACAGCAGTCCAGACTAACTTACATCAGTCCCAACAGCAGGAGGTCATGGGGTTTCTTGCATGGTACATTTGTCCTCTCTGAAAAGGCTATGTTAGATTGCAAGGTCATCACTCTCTTCTTGCATGTCCCTTTCAGATATGTCAGTTTTGGTATAAGCTATTGGGATTTGAGTTTATTGTTCTAAAGGGAATAACCAGGCAAGAAGAGGAAGATGGGATTTGCCTTGACTTTATTTTTTTCTTCCCATCCCCCTCCCCCCAAGTTTCCCACGACACTTGGGATGGCAGAGCAAGGAATAGCTGGAGAGAGGTTGAGCATCCTGTGGGGCAGCTGTTCCTGCTGCTGAGGTGGCTGCAAGGCTGGCTCAGGAACCAGGCACGGGTGAGGATGCTCAAACTCCTCCCAATACCATAGTCCACTTAGATGCACAGGCCGGAGAGGAGGATTACTGCAAATCCAGCCCTCATCTCTCCTGACTGCAGAATCAGGATGAGGAATAGAAATCTCTGACCCTTGAACTGTCTCACTGAAACCTCCTCAGGGTGAAGGACCCAGAGGTATTCCCTTTTCTGCCTCTTCTGGGGTGAGCCCTTGATGGGGGGATGTCTCTCTTATTCCAAGGAGAGAAAGAATTTGTTACTATTATGCTGAGGATTTAGCTGCAGGCTGCCGCTGGATCTTAGGTGATTTGGGGAAATAAGAGCTGATTATTTAGGGTGAGAATCTGGAATATGAGCAGGTGCAGAGAGGGTGCAGCGTGGCCATCTCCCTGAGGCAACTAGGGAAGCTTTGCTAGGTTTATTCCCCTGTAGAGCAGAGACTGGAAGGAGGGCTGGGGGCTATTTATGTATGTTGCAGGGAGGTGAAGGCAAAGTATGGAAAAACAAGTTTAAACTGGAAGACTGTGCTGGTTGGTAAACCCACAAGTAAGAGGCAGTTTAAGGGTCCCTGGGACATTCCTGCCTCCCAGAGCAGCTGCACAGAGGAGGCTGTAGGGACCAAGTCTGGGCTGTTCCCAGGGCTGAGACTGATGTATTTACAACAGCAGTTGTGGTATGGTGTTCCCACTGCAGCACTCCTGCAACAAACCTGCTTGGTGGGAGTGGCCTCTGTCTCCCCCAAGTGGGCTTTGTCTTGGTCAGAGGTGTCTTCCAGGTCCTTACAGGTGTGTGCTGTGTCCTGGCTCTTTGACAGCCTACATGTGCCTGTGCTGGGTATACCCAAGCAGTGATTTGCTCAGGGGCTGTGACATCCTTATCTCTGCAGGCAGGAGCTGGGCTATGATGCTTCACTCTGTGAGTAACTAACTTCAGGAGAAGATGCTGCATTTCCCTACTGCAGATCCCTGTGCATGTTTTGCTTCTGGCTGTGAAGAACCACGTGACTGCAAATGAGACCAGCCTTGGCGGTGCTGTGTGGTCAGTACCCTCTGTCTTGTATCACATCATGTATCACTTCCCTTCCCTGTCCTTGCCATCCCGAGGTGATGTTCTGTGCCCAGAGCCGGAACTCTCCTGGCGCTGGGTGTGATCCATAGAAAAAAGAGCAATCACAGGCATTCTCGGAGCTCCAAAACCTGGAGTTTGGAAAGCTCTGCACATCTGGAGCTCACCTCTGGCTCCGTGAATTTTGGGATGTTTGACTGAGTAATTCCTTTCCTAAACTGTGAAAGCTTAATCCAGCAGAGAAGAGGAGTGCAGTAGGGAATGGAATGTGGGGGCAGGAGGCTTTGGAGTTTGGGGTTTTTTTATTGTTTGAGTTTGTTGGGTTTTTTCTTTGCGGGGAGCAGGGAGGGGTTCAGGCTTTCCTGTGTTATCAGCACGTTCCCAGCAGTGGTACTTGCTTGTGCAGCTATAATTTCCTCATTCCTTTCAGTGTAAACCTGCCTGGCATCTCAATGCTGCCATTAGATATTTCCTCTGAAGTATGAGAGGCAGCAGCAGCAGTGAAAAAAATCATCTTTTATAGTGGTGGACCTGTTAGGCAGGGTTGTGGCTCAATCAATTTTTTATTTGTCTCTGCCATCTCTTCCAAGGTCAGGATTTACACTGATTTTTTTTCCTTCTCTGCTCTCCCTCTCCCTTTTAGTAGATCTGCCTTGTCAGGACATTATAGCCAGTTTTGCTTTGTAAGGTGGGGAATTTGAAGCAGCAGACTGCAAGCACTGAGATATTCATTGCCCCATTTCGATGCAATTGGATGTAGGTTGTCAGCAACCATGCAACTCAGGCTGTTTCTCTTAATGCCTGTGAGCATCAGGATGAAAAGATGCTGGGCTGCCAGCCTAGAACCAACACCCAGCCTCGCACCCCAGGGAACAGGCTGGGGTTCCTCATCTCATGTGGGCAAATGTGTTTAGATAGAGGACTCCATGGGGCGGTTTGTATTACAGTCATCCTTGGGATGTTGCATTGTGGGCCAGGGCTCTGACTTGGACTAGTAAAGGATTATAAGGAAGAATCGAAATTACTCTCCTAGTTTTTGGAGGATATACTTTGTTTTTATATATTTGTAATGTTTTGTAATGCCCACTGAGCTTGGTATAATCTCTGGAATGGAAGCCAGCCAGTAGGAGCTGGTTTTAACTCTAGGGGCTGACACAGCTGTAGAGGAAGAGCAAGGCTGTCCCTGCCTCCAGCACATCCATCTGCTGAGAGATGGGATGTACTGTGCTTCAGGTAGAGGGTCCGTGTGTCCCAGTTTATACTGGATCACACCTACCTGCTCAAAGTAGCTGAAATCTGAACCTGGTGCACTTAATCTTGTTAAGTTTCTATGTGAATTTGGACTGAATCACAAGTAAGCAACTCTTGGATAACTTAAATTTACCTCAACAGCAGCTTGGGAGGCTATAACAACCATCTATAGACTGGATATTAGGAAGAAATTCTTGGCTGTGAAGGTGGGCAGGCCCTGGCTGCCCCATCCCTGGAAGTGTCCAAGGCCAAGTTGAACAGGGCTTGGAGCAACCTGGGAGAGTGGGAGGTGTCCCTGCCCATGGCAGGGGGTAGAACTGGGTGATCTTTATGGTCCCTTCCAAACAAAACCATTGTGTGATTCTGTGATATTTCTACATAAAGATGAAGATGACTGATTTGATTAATGCCTCTGCCAATTTTGGTTAACTCCATCCAGAAGTCCTACCTTGACTTACTTCACTTTCAGTGCTGTTGAACTGAATGGTCCTCTGTTATTTTAACCCTGCCTCTCTTGCAGTCTCTTCTATAAATTAATACAGCAGCAGGGAGGGAGGGAAGTTTTAAAACCGAATTTTATTTTTTTTCATATAGGCAACACTTCTTTAGAAAGGATTGTTTTTCCTCTTGCACTATAGGGCATTTTTTGTGACTCTGTGCAGTGAGGAAATAAAGGCTTGAGTTCAGTGTTTCCTATGCAATTTTACCAATGTTTCTATCTGCTAAAGTAGGTTTTTGATTTGACAAAAAATAACTTTTGTTAGAGAGTGAACTAACAATGGTAAAGGAGAAATCCATATTCAGATCCTCGGGGATTAGCTCTGCATTCAGGATGTGTGCACTGTTTTTATTCCTATTCTTCCTTTTATTTGAAGACTTTTCTTACTGTGTCCACAGAGAAAGTAAGAGGCTGATGTTGTGAATGAGGCCCCAAGCTGACTCAGGAGTTCTGTGTTCAGCTTCCAGCTCTGTTAATCCTTTCATAAGCCTTTTTGGAAGAGATTCAGCTCCTTAAAATTGCCTCTGTGGAAGTTTCAGGTCGTTTTGGAGCCAGTCCTTTAGACTTCATCCTTGGGCTGATGCACAGATAGAGAACAGCAGAACTCGGAGAGTAACAAGTTCTGTGTTTTTATAACATCAATCTGGACATATGTGGCTTGGACAGAGCTGAGCATACCATGAGGAATGGTGGGACTTGCATCTCCCTGGGAAAAGGCTCACTCTGGGATGGTGGTTTATGCTTCAATTCTGAAATAGCTGTTGCCATATCTACAACCTGCCAAAATCTCTGTCCCTGGCTCTGACCCATATGTGTGATGGTTTCTATGTACTGGGGGACATTGTTTGAGGTGTGGCTGCCTTGTCTGGCAGCTAAGCTAGGACAGAATCATTGGGGAATAGGATGGGTGCTATAAAAGGGATTTAAGATGTGAGATTCGGTATGCAAGTTGCAGCAATAAATAAAATCCAGTGAAAAATTACACGGCAACTTTTCCAGCAAGAAGAAATCCAATCTGCCCAGCGAACAATCTTTACAGTTTTGCATTTCTATTTCTCAGGAAGGTGAGGGCTACTTAGACTCCTCTTCCCTGGCACAAGTTCTTGGCTGTTGAATGGGGATATGCAGGAGCCTTTTGGGTACTGAAGACTTGGAGTCTTCCTCCAGTTGAGGAGAATCTCCACAGCAGAACTGCTCATCTGAAGAGGGAAGGAGGAGCAGACTAGGATGTCCTCTCTGTAGCTCTTACTGTGATTGAAGGACAAGAACTTTGAGACAAAGTCTGCGTCAAGTTAAATGGGCTGTGAATCTTCCCAAGGGCTGCCAAAAGGAAAATGAAAAAAAGTCCAGATTGTGTGACTGACACTGTCTGAGCCTCTTCCTGTATCTGCTGGTTTCTGGAGGAAGGAACTGTGTCTCTGCCAGGGTTTGAGTAATCTCCTTATCTTGGATGTGGTGGTGTTTGCTCGGAGCTGTGCTCTACTCTTGGATGACTCCTCAATGAGACAAAGAGATCTAGAATCCTGTCCTAGCAGGATTCAGTAGATTCTTAACCATAACTGCCATGTGGCCCTGAGAGGGTCTAGGCAGAAATCAGGAAAAGGCACTCCCTACAATGTGAAGGCAGTAATGGTGGTAACTGGAAATAATAGTTTCTAAGGAAAGACACCCATAAGGCTACAAATCAATTTCTCCTTTCCTTGCTCTCTGTGGTGTAACCCGACCTTTCTTCTGCACATGGTGTTATTCCTCAAGCTCAGTGCTCTGTTTCCCTTTCGTTTCTCTGGCATTACAAGAGCACAGTGGAGGGATATCCCCATGGAGGCATGTTTGGCTCCATTCCTTATGTGGCAGCTATGGGCTGAGTGCATCTGCTCTTGCTGCTGTGTTAAAGATGAGCCGGACTCTGGGGAGAGGTTTTGCATCACTGATGGCTCAACATCCCTCTGATTCATGGCATTACTATTTCAGAATGAATTAGCACATAGGTAGGAGCATGTGGACAAGCCAGGAGAAAGATATTCAGCTGTGATACTGTAAAGAAAGTGGTACATTAGCAGAGGGGTATAAGCATAATTTTCACATTCTGGGAACTATTGAAGTATTTCTAAAGGCCTGAAGGAAAATTCTGCTGGAGAATAAAAATACTAAATTAATTGCAAGGCTTTTTGGTCTTCTGGCTTAAAGTGTGGCAATCCTTATCTGTGATTGTAATGATTATAAGAGTGAGGGCAAGTTATTATAATAGTTTTAATGTAAAAATCAGTTGCATTTATCATGGAGGGAACACTATACTTAGCTGGAAAGGTTAAAAATGTCTACGCTCAATATACATCAACTGCAATTGTTGAAAAATTTTTGAGGACCACTCAAGACTTAGGGTGCTTGAAGTGCTCCTCCAGCTTTACAAGTATTTCTAAGAAGAAGGTGTGTGCAGCTCTGAATCTGTATGTGTGTAAAATCCTTGTGTAGTTTTATGACTATGTGACTCATGGATGAGTCATCAACCTGGGCAGCTGCTTAAGTTTTGAGGAGAGATCAGATGCATTCTTGCCTTTTATAGAAACCCTGGTGGCCAGATGAAGCTTGGTCATCAGCAAGAAAGTGCTTAGTACTGAGAGCATGAGATATGTTACGCTTTTGGATTCATTACACTGTCCTCTGATCATGTCATCCCATTTTTCCTGTTGAATGTCTTTCTTATTCTTTGTAATTTCCTTTAAAGTGTTTATTTTGTATTCCTGCCCCTCGTAGGGGTATTGCATCGTGCCATTTGTTCCTTCAGTAATTAGCTGCCCAGTTCTTAATCTCTCTTTTTTCCCTAGCCCCTGAATATGGGATGAAACAAATCTTTCCAGTATTATGTAGTTCAGAAAATGAGTTTGTATCCACGAATTCACCTGTTTCTTGTAAAGCCTCAGCTTTGCTCCAGAGGGAACATTATGCTGATAAACAACTGCCTATCACTCACCAAACATGGGCTGAGCAGGTGTCAGCTACAGCCACCTCTTCATTGGCTGTGATTTTGATTTGTGGAACTCTGAGACAGCTGTCACTTGTATTTAGGTCCTTCACATTGTTTTTGTCTCTGCTGGTGTATTGACGAAGCTGCCTCACAGCTCGTGCTGTGGTTTCAGCTGTGAAAGCTTTGGGACAGGTTTGAGCTTGGACATGGCACTAAAAGGTCATATGACTAGTGAGGGATGCTGGATGCCAATAAGGGTCAAATGGGACAGTCTGCTGGAGGAGTCTTTCCCCTGTAATTGGACACATTTGAACTAAAGCCAAGCAGAAAATGGGAACAGATTCTAGGAAATGAAACAACTATTCTGCCTGCATTGCTTGTGTTTGCTGTTGTCATGACCTTTGCTTATGTTTGCTTGCTAAGGACTTAAGTTGTGATTCTTTTGTTATTATTTTTGGAAGTGATCTGATAAAGAGTGTTTTTTAAAATCTTTATTTGAGGTAGTAATTGTCTCATTTCTTGCAGAAGACTTGCAGATTAATGCTTACAAAATTGTAATGCAAGGCAGTGATTTTGATCTGTTGTGACTAATGTGCTGAATTGTTTTCATTCTTTTATATGATTCAGTACAGACATGGTGATGCTACACTACAAAGAACACAGGTGCTTCCCCTGCATTTCAGGGTGATGGTATGGTTAATATTAGAAAGGCTTGGGTTAGAAGGGACCCTACCTATGGCAGAACCATCCAGTTCCGCTCACTACCATGGGCAGGGACACCTTTCACTGTCCCTGGTTGCTCCAAGCCCTCTAACCTGCCTTTGAACACTTCCAGGGATGGAGCAGCCACACCTTCTCTGTGCAACCTGTGCCAGGGCCCCACCATCCTCAGAGTAGCATTGCCCTGGGGTCCCTGGTGGTCCTTGGCTGGTCCCTCCTCACAGCATTTACCTTGTGCTGCCTCAGTGTAGGAAAGGACAGTGTGTTCTTCCACCAAAGTTCCTGTGTGCTGTGCCCAGCAGAGCAGCTCTTTGCAGGGATGAAGTCTTCCTTCTTTGTCAGCTTTTCAGGAATCCACTATGACTTTGAAGTGCTGTATTTGGAAATCAGCAGCATGGATTTCTCCATTCCTTCCTGGCTCAAAGCAGTCACAGCTAGTGCCTCTATACAGGGCCCATGGTCTGCAGTGAGAGTTACTGTAAAATTTCTTTGCTTGCAAACACTGAAAATCTCTTCAGGCTGGTGGTCTTTGTGCTGAGCTGACAAATGATGTTCAGATGTCTTTAGTGCACTGAAGTTGTACTGCTTCTCCAGAAGCCAAGCACTGTCCTCTGGCCTTGAGCATAGTCTTCAGGAACCTTATTTATGTATTTAACATGCGCTCCTCTCATAACGAGGTCTGGAGTCACAATTGTCAACAGACACATGATCCTGTATTTTGCTCACAAAAGGGAGAAGAGGCTGCAATAATTATGCTGGGGGAGATGGCGAAGGTCGAGAAATCTCTCTGAAGCCTCCAGCCAGGATCCTCCCAGTTGAGCCCAGCTCTGCTGCAAGCTGGAGATGCTCAGTGTGAGCTTTGGAAAGGCTTTGCAGTCCCAACCGCCAGCAGTGCAGCCGCAGAAATGAGTGGCATCTTCTCTGGCTGAGCAGGACAGCTAGTCTGTGGAGACAAGCATTTGTTTCATGTTACACCCCTGCTATGAATGTGGGTTTTTACCTGTGACTGCCAAAATGTCAGTCGTTGAGGGGAAGAAGGGAAGTGAGGAAAATTGCTCAAGCTTTAAAAACCAAAGCAACACAAACTCAATCCCATTCAGCTCGGCGTGGGAAGTGTTTGCCTTGAAAGCCAGTGGGAAAACCTTCAGATGACAACAAAATAAATGCATGAACAAAAAACTGCTTTCTCCCCAGAGATAATCTAATTATAAAAAAAAGGGAATTTTCCAGTTCAAAGCGTGACTCCTCAGGCTGGGGAAGCGCAGATAAAGCCAAAGCTGGTTAAACCAGCACGACTCCTGTTTCCTCTAATGGCTGCTTCTAATTTCACCTCCTGTTTTCCTTGGAAAGCAAGAAGAGTCTTGTTTCTTTTGAACGAAATAGACATGGGGGATGCCAAAACACTTTTCATTCTTCAGTTTTCTATGGTGTTTAAGTGTGCAAGCAGCACTGTTGCTCAGTGAGAGACACTTCACCCTTGCAGTTAATGGCTGAAGCACATGGGGCTGGATGTGCCCTGGCAGAATTTTTGGCTTTGTTGTCAACTTTCTGCCTGTGGTGGACTTGTGCATTGGTAAGAAATCTTGGATCAGGAGTGAGCTGTGGAGCTGAAGGGGGAAAACACTGGAAGGCTATTTGGGTTTCAGTCTGTATCAGCCCAGAGCTTGAACTGTCACAGTCTCTGGTTTCACAAATGATGTGCTCCTCATCCAGTATGGGCTCATGGGTGTATTGCTACTGAACCATGGCGAGTGATGCCCTACTGAGCCAAAAGCTTGCTGGTTTAAAGACAATCCCTCAAAACTGTTACACTAGGGAGGCTCCCTGCGTTTTAGGACCATGGAATTTGGAAGTGGTTCTGGGATTTTCTCTGTGGTCAAAATTGCAGGTTCTCTCACCTACCTGGTCTGTCCTACTGGCATCTCTGTAGGTCACTGATGGGAACAAGGGAAATAAGAAGCATGAGGAAAACTGTGTACCTGAAGGAGCTGGAAGGTTTTTTTGACCTGTCCTTTGCAGGAAAGAGGATATTAGAGATGAAAATGAAGCCCATGAGCCAGATGCTCCTGTTTCTGGAGAGCAAAACCCTTGAGGACAAAAGGTGGTGGTGATGATGTTCTGCAGAGTTGTTTGGGCTTCTTGAGCAAAACCTGGTCCTTTGGAGAACTTAGTAAAAAGCATGTCGGAATAATGAAGTTGTCTCATCCCACTGGGTGCACGGGATGAAAGCATGGCTGGGCTTTTTTAAATATTGTAGCTTTTTCCTGAGAAACATGAAGATGATTCATTAAACCATGAGGATCTTGGAAACAATAAATGATTTAGAAAGTAGTTAAAAAACTCAAACTGTGAAGCAAAACTTTATTTTGCTTCCCCCCC